>JAQFVV010000132.1:2383832-2566332 GCA_028023455.1 Epiperipatus broadwayi
ATTAATAAAATGGATATATATATAAAATTATAGCTCCATCTTATCTGACAATATCATTACTAATTTTAAAATGTCTAGTATGGGCTATGCAGTAGTAATATATGGCAAACGCAAGATACATAGATGGATTCCAGTTCTGCCATTTAGATGTGTGAAATCCTCCCCCGAACAATAAACCATCCGATTATTATGATGAATCTTAAAGTAAAACTTGTGAAAAATAATTATTTTGGGATTTCAACTTTTTGCTCTTATACAAGAGTTTGGTACAAAATTGAACGACGATTATTTTAAAAATTTTAAGAAATAAATCGATAATAAAACACAATTTAATTTAATTTCTTAACAATATTGAACCGTTATAGACTTTATTATTAATCGTTTTACGCTTGTGAAAATGGGTTATAATTATATTATACAGCTTTTTTTTTTTTAAATTGAATTTTTTTTTTTTTTTTTTAATAAAAATATTCTTTTATTAACAAAATGAGTTCTGCAGAAAGATAAAATGAAATCATTAGAAAAGACATTTTTAAGCATTATTTACACTATCACTTTGCAAAACATGCAAATCATTTTTGACAATATTGCTTTCAAAATTGCCCTTATGGTTTATAAAAAAAATTGTTAAACATTTTAAGTGAGGAAAAATTACTTTCTCTCTCCGAACCTATACTTTTTAATAAAATTAAATGAAATGTCTATTTTTTTAAAAAGTAATTTTATTAAAAAGATCAAATCCAATAAATACATTCTGCTATTACAAATATACACATATTTTATTCATATTTACATTTACTTGTAACATTCCATTTTCTGAGTGCCCAGACCAAATTCTTAAATGATTCCGGTGGACTTGACCATTTCTGAATTGACATATTTATAATACTATATTAAAATATATATCAAATATCATATTCTAATTTCTAATAAAAAAGGTTACTTTATTGAGATCCAACCACTTTTACAAATGACTCTTATAACTGATAAATCTCGACAACCATTTCATTCATATATGCCACTAGTCATGCCTTCTTTTTGCTCTTCAAATACCACTATAATCTAAAAATCCTTATAAATAATAAAGAGAAACAGTAAGATTCGTATTCGAATCTTAAGTTTCACCTTTTTTCTATCGTCTCTCACTCTCACCGGTCTATCCTACCCAAATTTAAACTTTTTTGGCATCGAATTGTGTGTGTAGCAATATTAAAAATGTATATATATATGTAGAATTCAAAAATAAACACGCACACATTTCGATTTCAAATTTAGGGCAATAAATATAATTTATATTTCTTCCTTGGTTATATAAAAATATATAATTTTAATCATTTATTTTAAATTGTAAAATCCGTTATTTATTGCTTTATGTTTAAATTTCATTTAATAATAATTTATAGAAATAGACTGTAATATTTAATTAAAAGTAAAAATAATCATCATGTCCCTTTTAGTCCTTGAAATTTTAAAAGAATCGGTTGGGTAGAGAGATAATAGTTTAATTGCAAAAGTAAAATTTCCTAAAATATAATTATAAACATTAAATATAAAATCTAAATGTAAACAATAGAACGGCAGCTTTCTGTATAATTGAACTAACAAAAATGCATTGATTATCCTTGTAGGGTAGTTTAAGTGGAATCCAAAAATAAATTATGGCAAAAATGCTGAAAGATACAGATCCTAAGAAAAGAGGCCATCTTAGACTTGCTAGAAACAGACACTTTAGCTCCGCTTCGATCATGTGGAGAGACTCCAAAATATTAAATAAATTGTTCCTGCTACAGGTATGACTGGAGTAAAAAAGTGTCCGCAGACTATTCTCCCAATCGGGAGATGCCCTATCAGATGCCAAACCTTCCATTGCCCTTCATAAATTCAATCCATGAAGATGTGCTTGCCCAAAAATAATTTGAAAGTTGCCGCTTGTAAATTACATGGATCATCCAAATGCTGTAAAGAACTGCTAATGCTAGAATCATGAACAATTTGCTACTGACTGCACATGAATCGAAACTTCTCATAAATAGGTACCTGTGTCCAAATTCTCTAGAGTACTTCTACTAATATGTTATAGCTCATTCTTCATACCTCTTATATAACTTATAAAATGTAAAATTATCATTTGTAGAACTAAAATTCCTAATAATTAATTTATTGTGCAAATTTCCTTTTAATAATCTAGCTTACCTCACTCGTATCTTTCTTGGATACGTAATCTAAAATCTATATTTTATCATATAATTATCGCATGCTCATAATTTTCTAAGTATAAATCTATGATCACTTGAAACAGTGAATGCGTGTCAAATCTTCATTAATATTTACTTCTAAATAACTTAATTTTCATATAAATCGCATCACGCATTCAATGCTTCATTTATTGTAATGCAGGGGTCTACTACTTAGCAAATGGCTGGTATATTAGTTGTAATAATCACCCAGTTTATATCTGTTTTATATTTATTAAATCTTTAATTAATAATTCCATAAAATTACATTTCTTTTAGAGTCGCCAACGTTCTTTATTAAATGTTGATAATGTAGGGCCAGGTTAGAAATATATTTAAATCTTACCATAATCGCCTATACATTATACATGTGTTACGTCTTAGAGACGCGATGACCCATTCCAAGCTGTGAATATTCGGATTCTATAGGGTTAAAATTAACCCCAGTCGTCCTACACAAGCTGACAAATGAATGTCTCGTAGGACTTGATGACCGTCATGCAGCCAGCAGGCAAATCGTGGCACCCAACCGCATGTCCCTGGTTATGCTTATGTGACACCTTACTTCTTTGGGCCAATGGCAAATGCCAGCCTGTCATTCTTATAAACTCATTCACGGCTTTGCAGTTTCAATATACTGCCATTCCATATCACCTTTCTAAAATGTACTACATGTTTCTTTAACTAACTTTATTATTCTATGTATCACCCGTCCCTGCATTATCTTCATAATCTACTCTCAAATAAATGTTTTCCCTTAGTTATTAATGAATATTTTTAATTAAATAAATATATGTCCACCGCTACTATTATAAATATTATTTTAGACTCTTGCATTGCAAAGTAATAAATCCCTAAAGCATGCCTTAGAAATACTTGCTCAAGAATTTTAAGTAGCTAGATTACGCTCATCAAATGTATTTCTCTTTGTAGAACATGAACAGTATCGAAATACCACTACTGAGATCTTAAATAAAAAGTATTATTGATAAAATGATTTCACATAAATGTTACTAAATAAATAAATGTATTTTCTTGAATAAAAGTATCGGAAAATTCTGTCACTGAGATTTAAATCTTGCCAAATATTATTAGTTTTACCGTTAAATATTATAATGTTTCAATAAATAACTTCAAACTATACATCTGCAATTATGTTTTATTTATTTGATACCCATTCAATATGTTTCCTCGATTTGAAAATATAAGTGTTTAATTAGTATTAGTATAAGATTAATGTTTTGATTGGATAACTCAAAATAAAATCATGAATCTCTTGCATACTCTGACCACCATGCCTAAAGAAATATTTACTAATGTCGCGATCAGATGCAGTGTTTCATAGATTGTATTGTGGAACCGATAAACTATGTTCGAACTCAGTACTATGGGTGGCTTCACTACCTCGATGGTGCTGCTGTTCTGTGTGGTGGTTGAATTCTGCACTATGTTAACTAATCACATGTTTTCTGACTGTTACAAAAGTGACCTGGAATGCTAAATTTAATGTTTTGGTCAAATTCTCCAAATTAAAAATGCCACACTTTAGAATTTACTTTTAATTTTTTTGTGTATTAATATTGACTATCTTCTATAGTACTTCTAAAGGAAAAAAATATTAAAAGGCATTTTGTTGTTTTAACAATTTCCATCCAAGATAATATTATATCTAATAACAAATAATTTATATTAAAAGAACAGCTATAGAAATATCTTAAAGACCTTTAAATATCCAAATATATCTAAAATCAATAACTGTTCCATTTTTTCAATTTATTAACAGTGTTTTCTATTCTAACAGCTTTTTTTTAAAAAGAAATCAATAACGTTATTTAAGACCTCCTTTTTCAACCTTGAATACTCAATCAAAGTTTTACAATCTAATGACCTCTATTTGATAACTTTTTATCATATTATGAGAATTCTCTAAAATAACCAAGTTATCTTCAGTCTGTAATGTGAAATTTCTTCTATTATTCTCCTACCATTTGGCTTCTTACTAAAAGCACTTATCTTTACCCTACTCTACTATAAGCCCAATTGGATAAGTCATGTGATATTGTTATTAGAACTTTTATTATTAATTTCCTACTACAACTGTTTGTAAAAATTATATCATTCTTAGATTCTTTTTTCTGTCATCTGAAAATATTTAATTATATTGCATTTTAAAATATTTTTTATTGTTATTAAAATTTTCTTTGCAATTAATGCTCAAGTTAATGAAATTTACTTTTTAGATATGATCTTCAAAATAAGATTTAATATTTTTTGTACCACAAGTATTGCTTTAATAGACTTTTTTTTAAAAAAGAATATATAATCTTATTATATAAAAAGTTTTGTAATTATAGGTTTTGAACAATTATTCATCTATTTGTAGTATTCCTAAATAATATTTTTATCATGTGGGGATAAATTTCATTTGCTTTCATGTTGAGATTGAGTTATGAATATAATTGCATTAACAAAAAATAAACAATAGATACTTTTCCCAGTCTATATTAGATCTTGTAATAATGCTTATGTGCTAATAAGTGATTGGCTATTGATTATAGTTATTAGGTGACTAAAAATAATTTGTGATCACATGATGTTCAATGCATGTTATAGTTTTTCTACTGTCTTTTACTTAAGTAGTTCAAAAGAATAGTGCAGTACTCTTTGAGTATGAATGCAGACTTTGATAGTGAAGTTAGACTATTAACTAAATAGCAAAGATTAAAGATATGTTTTGCTTGAAATATTTTAATTCAAATTTAAAAATAATGTAAATTTGCAAAAAAGACAAGATTTAAAGCTATTTTATGAGCTTATATGAAAATTCTGCTTGCTTGGTAACATACTTTAAAAAAAGGTCAGTTAATTGAGAAATACAACAGATTACTTTGCCCAATTTAATGACAAAAACCCTGCTGATGTTAGTAAAAAAACCAAAGCTTTATGATTTTTTATAAAAAAATAATGCTAATGTTGTTCCGTTATGACAAAGAGATCTAACTATGTTAAAAGCCTGGTCACCATTGTCAAAAAGTTAATATATTTAAACAGATTTTTGAATTATTGCATTGGAAGAAAAAAATTATCTACATAATAATAAAAAAGTTTAATAGAACAATTTCAAGTTGCACATTACACTTAATCAAACAACAAGATCTATGACTGATACAATCTTTGGACATGAAGACTCCATATAAATCAGTCTTTAGATACTGTCTTTAATTTAGCATAACATAACTGATCAGAAAAAGTAAAACACAACTTCTCTCTTGAGTATTTATTTTTGGTTTTCCATTTTAGAATGTCTTTTATTGTGTCAGAACATATAATACTGAACAGAGTCTTTTTGTCTCAACTGTATGGATTATTGATCTTGATTACTTAAGACTATTCAGAATCCCAACTTTTAACTTTCTTTTTATTGAACCAATTGCTTCCATCATTCTTCAACATTATGGTTCAAATGCCTCACATATTCTTATGTTGGCAGACCAAAGAGTATGTCTCAGCATCATATAAGACCACTGATCAAATATATAACTGGTTATTCACTTCTGAAGTTCAAGAATTACAGAATTTATAGCCAATAGTTATTGCTTCATGTATTTTTCCATTTCATCACCTTTAAATATATTCACAATATAAAAGATACACAATCAACTGACCAAGAAATTCAAAGTGACCAACCTGTTTCTCATCTCATTTCCTAATTTAATAGAGACAATGTGCATGATTATTTGACATCAACACTGTTTTAGTATTCTCCAAGTTTAAACATCTGCCAAATTGAATAGTAATCATACTTATTTTTTATCATCACCAATATTTAAGATTATCAGATATTACCCTTGATCATTTACATATTTTATTGCTTGAATGGTCAATTATCTAATATGGGTTGAGTGAAAATGTTAATCAAACAAAAAAAAAAGCAACAATAGATAATCCTATATATAACTTCTTTTTTTTAATGTGTGTTGCTTGAGACAAGATATCTCTTCTAGCATTCAGCCTCATACAAAGACTAAAATTGATATAAATGACATTAATTTGGCAATGAATTTGTTGCAGAATTGAGAACAGATCATATCAGGACAGATAAGCAAGGTGTATCTATTCTACCAATAGCATTTCTAATGAACTTTACTTTTCATAAAGTGAAATGAGTTCTATACATTTTTTTCTTAATTATCTTAAGCAGAACCTTACAAAAATGGAAGAATTATCATTCGTTAATCTAAGAACCTGTCATATTATGCTTTATTGCCAAGGAAAATATAAGATGTACATAGTCTTCACCAAGCTATTTTTCAAGTTCATAGATACAGGAAATGAGATTATGTAGCTGATCTAGGATTGAAACATCATTAAATTTTCATAATTACAAAAGCATGTTAATAATATCAGGAAGCTCTACCATTCGATAGGGTTAATAATATCTTGTCAAATTTTTGCCTAATTTCTTCAAATTGTAAATTTTAAATGTTATTGTAACATATCTGTGAAAGTTCAGGAAATTGCATTTGAATTAAATACTGATAAATGAAAATTAAATTTATAAAAAAAAATGTGCATCTCCCTCTTTATTTACATTTTCTCTTTCATTTTTTAAAATATTAAGATGGATATTTATTCTATTCATTTGAGTGTCAATACTTAAATAATTAATAATTCGATCATTAAGTTTTATTAATTCTTATAACCAATATTAATGGAAGTAATATACTTAAAAATAAAGATCAGAAATAAATATTTAAAATATATTATTTCTTGTGCCACTTTATATATGTGGAAAATGGACAATAAAGAAAACAAACAATGGATATTTAATTACATTATACTCCTAACTTTTTCTTGAAGCTTAAAAGATCAGATTGGAATTGTATTTTAGCCAAATAAAGAGATCATTAGAAAAATATATAGAGAAAAGTTGCTAAGAAAAAGAGCATTACTAATGAAAAGGAAGATCAAATCTATTGCAAAGAATGAATATGTCTTTAAGTAGCATGAAAAATCAAATGGATGACAGCTTAGAAATTTTTTTGGAAATTTTTAATTTGTGTAATTTTTTTAAATTTCTTTAACATACAGATTTAATTTTAGTTAAAATATCAAGAAATGTTAATTTTTTTCTAAAAGCACACTCTTGTAAAATAAACGTAAGTCTGAATAAAATGACACAAGCAAGAAACCATTTTATTCAGACTTATATTTCTTACACTAGAGTGCGCTGCTGGAAAAAATAATGTATGGTGATAATAATATTTTAGATTTGAATTTCAGCTAATGATATACACTTTGTTCTATTTAATAATTTTAGTTATATATAATCTTCACAATTTCTTTCATTAATTTAGATTTACTGTGTTAAAATAATTAAAATATTTTTTTATTAATAGCTGTATAGTTTTTAAATTAAATTGCATCATAGATATGAGTCTGTATACTAATATATATATTATTGACATATTAATCATTTAGAAATTTAAAATATATTTAGAATTTGTATACATGGTATTAATTAAAATTACCCCAAATCCAAAATTCAACCAGACGAGCAAAAAAATAATATTAAAACACAACCAAAGATTTCACTGCTACAAGCAGATTTCTCAAGTGTAAAGAACTACAAAAACCACACAATATATATAATATTAAACATTACCCACAAATCCATTCATTTCCCACCCACCCTTAATATTAAAAGAACTCTTAAATAAGTTAATTGCTTCAGAATAATAAATTTTCATTAATAAAGATTCTTTAATTCTTCTTTTGATTTCATTTCTCTCAAAGAAGAAAACCATAGCTTCATCAAAATTAATAGTGTGGCCTGTATCTTTTTCATGGACATACAAAGCAGAACTAAGATATCTATTTTTAACTCTACTTTGATGAACTTTTATTCTTTCATTTAAACTCAAACTACTCTGATCTATGTAGACCTTCTTACAAAATATTAATATTAATATTTTAATATTAAGGGTGGATGGGAAGTGAATGGATTTGTAGGTAATGTTTAATATTATATATATTGGGTAGTTTTTGTAGTTCTTTACACTTGAGAAGTCTGATTGTAGCAGTGAAACCCTTTGGTTGTGTTTTAATATTATTTTTTTGCTGGTCTGGTTGAATTTTGGATTTGGGGTAATTTTAATTATATATTGACTAGTTTAGCTTTATGCTTGTAATGTTTACATGGTATTAAATATTATATTACTTTTGATAAAGTTTTATTTATAAATAAGTGTTGTATTGGTGGCAAAAATGGATTACTTTCTTATGATATGTGTAAGTATCACTTTAAAGAAGATAATATTTTGAAACTCATATTAAAATTCATTGTAATTAAAAAACAATTGTGTGCTTTGAAAAACTATAAAGGTTATCTAAAAAAAAGATAGCACCCATATAAATGATCATTTAAATGTTATGTTTCATGATTTACAAAGAATAATCTCAATTTGCAGGTTGATCTACAACACTTTGTATATTCAGAGTAGACAATGATTCTTTCAGTTATATTAAACTTTTGGACATAATATTCTTGTCAATTCCTTTATATTTGAAATATAAAGTCATAATTCTTTGCCTAATACTAATGTTTGAAAGAATAGAATGCTTAAGTGCAGGATGAAAAATTTTTTTTGTTTATAATGCCAACAAATGGTGACATTGTAAGTAACGTTAATGATGATGGGAAATATAATACTAGGAAAAAATTAAAGACAATAAATCTACTTCATAAATTGATTTAGAAGATAGTGAAAATAAGTTATGATGAAACAGAAACTATAAAGAAAGTAATGAAATTTTATTATTTGGCAATTTAATGTTTAAAAGATATAGAAATATGCTAACAAACAAAAATACTTAAAGAATATAAAAATATATTTAGCAAGGTTTTAAATATTGTTAGGATATTAGATAAAACAAATAGAAATAATATCACATGACCACCTCCTCTTATGCTTGTGTATATAGTTAGTTTTGCCTGTTTTAAAATAGAAAATGTTGTAGTGTTGGTAGAGACTAAAAAAATGTTGTAGCACTAAAATATATAATTATGTTTTTAAAGAAAATGAATGGGCAGATAGATTTGATAGTGGATTAAATTTAAACAAGGTTTATAAGATTATTCAAGTTTGAAGTATCTATGTGAGAAAAGTAATTTAAATAATATATTTATCAAAAAACAGAGAATTATATATATAAGTTGAAATGAAGATTTTCACGGGTTGTATATATAAAAGACATATTTTTCAGGTTCATCCATGTTAAAAAATTTTAAATAGTGATATTCTGATGTTTTGACTTGGTCACACAAATCATCCACTGGGAGATGACTTGTGTGACCAAGTTGAAATATCAGAATATCACTATTTAAATTTTTTTAACACAGATGAATCCGCAAAATATGCCTTATATATATATAATTTACATTTAATAAAGGGGAATTAATTTCTAATAAATTTTATTGTCTGTTTAACTAAAACAGGTAAAACTCTCCATACAGTAGTGCCACTCAGTGCAAATCAGAATAATCAACAGAAGGCTTGTTCATACAATCCATAGCTACTGTCTACTCATCCAATATCCCCAGACTAGTTTCTAGCTTGTGGCTTTCATCAGTGAGGAGCTTTAGATCTGCACAAGCCTTCAGGCATCCATTGATTACTCTGGCTTGCACTGAGTGACACCACTGTATGGAGAGTTTTGTCTGTTTTAATAACAGTTATGAGCAAGCATAAGAAGTAGTGATCATGTGATGTTTAGTGGTTTAATCTATTTAACTAATAACCATGAACAGATTTATGTATCCTCACATCACAACAAGTTGGAAAAATATCACAATAAAGACACTTTTTAAAAAAGTCCAACCTAGCTTGAAGCATTATGATGTCTCTTCTCATTTTATCTCTGTCTTTAAATGCCAGCTATTATTGTCCACATTATTATAACATATACATATTAACCTTATGTCATTAATATAAATAATATAAAAGCACTGTAACAAAGAATAAAAAATAAAATTAATTTAAATAAACCAAGTATACTTCCAATGCATTAGCACCATAATCACTACCAACAACAATAACAACAAAAAAAACTATAGTATTTTATCCTTAAATATTTTTAAAAACCCATTTTGTTTATTTGAATAGTATCTGCTTTCCGATTCATCATGATTATTTTTCACAATAAACCAGTCCTTTTTAATCTTTTGCTTTCCGACATTTCTTTCTACACAAATCATCTTAACAATACCAGAATCAAAAACATATCGAAATTCCTTTTCACAACTATAAAATACAGATGCATTTATTAAACTA
Organism: Epiperipatus broadwayi; assembly: GCA_028023455.1. Lineage (NCBI taxonomy): Eukaryota > Metazoa > Onychophora > Udeonychophora > Euonychophora > Peripatidae > Epiperipatus > Epiperipatus broadwayi. Next base: position 2,394,400 of record JAQFVV010000132.1, read on the forward strand.
AATTTAGTTTTTTATACGTAAGTAAATGCTGCACCATATATATATACTTTCCAGTTTTGACCAATCAAACAAATGCTGTTAATAAAAATTTCAGTACCCCTATATGTGCTAAATCGCTATGTGAATGAAAAACGACCATTTGAATTAACTGTTTTAGACGTTTGTAGGAATTAGCAGATCTAGAAAGATTACATACAAAGGTAAAATTCATTACATTTCAGATGCATTTATTTAATGGCTTAGTTCTACTTTTTATGAGATGCAAGTAAAGAATTTTAAGTCAAATATATATAATATGATTTAAATACAGCATTTTCCAACATTATACACAATTTCTGTTAATATAATAGGACTTAAAATTCTTCATTTGAATGGACATTTAAAATGAATAAGAAATAAAAAATCTCAAGAAGTTTAGAGCAAGCCATATGTTTATATTTCGAATATATTTTTATTTGTAAACTTGCTAAATCTGCTGATTCCTATATATATATATATCTGGATCAGCTAATATAAATAAATAATCATTCTTCATTGGCATAGCAGGGATGTCAAAATGTTTATTAATATGTTTGGGTTGATTAGTCAAAATCGAGAATTATATATAGTATCAAAAAAAAGATGTATTTAATTATGTTAAATACATAATTAATTTTATTAAAGACAAGATTAAAAAGTCGTAAAAGTACAATTGAAATTATATCATTTATGTTTATTTAAATAATATGCAAGAACAATTTTAATTTACAAAAAAGAGAAGTAAATTGTTGTTACTGGTTTTTTTTTTTAAGTATTTTTAAGATGCATTTATTGGTAAACTATCTCAAGTTCATTAATTAAAAGAGGAAGATATGTAACAGCTGTGAATAGTGGCAGATAATAGATAAATGAACCAATTAAAAAGTTTAAACAATAAAAAAACAATTACAAAGGAAAACATATTTTTAGAAAAAGAAATGTATTTTCAAAGCACAAATTCATAAAAAAGGCACAAGAATGAAATTTAAACTTGATTGAAATTGAGTTGAAAGAATTATAAAATTGCATAGTTAATACTTTATCATCTAGAAGCTATTAAAAACATCAAAACAAAAAAATACCATATCTTTTAAATGGATCATCATATCATAATCATAATTTGGTTAAAACATTCCAAAAGACTAACTATTTGGCCATGGATTTCAGAAAAGGATAGCTATCCTCATCGTTGAGCTTGTGCCAACGATTAACAAAGCTATATCAGGAATGATATATTAAAACTTTATTAAAACCCTTTATTTGCCTGGAAAATTATCCAAATCATGGTAATCCATAATTCTGGAAAATATATAGAATGATTACTGACAAGGGAAAAAAAATACTCCAATGATGAATAAATGTTATTAATAAAATTGTTAAATTTAAACACCTACATTTATCTTAATAATAGTATTGGCTTTATGGTTTATCTCTGTCAGTTTTATTATTTAAAAATGAATAATATTTAATTTCCCTTTAATGTTTTTTCTAATAAATCCACATGTGATCAAATTTGTTTGTGAAATTAACATACATATACATACAGGTTAATTTAATCGTCGTTTCAATAAAAATTTAGTTATTTAATTTTATTTTTAAAACTTCTTTAAATTTCAGTCCACATGTATGTATCTGTAATTAAAATACTTCTCAACTTACAATACAACAAGACCTCATAGAACCTATCAGAGCTGCCATTAGAGGAATCTAATTACTTCTTAAAAAGGGTAGTAACACCTAAATAGGGATCGTGCTAGAGACATCATATTAATAATAATTAGTCTAGTCTCTTAAAATAAATTAATTAGTTTTGTTATCTTGTATTTTTACTAATATAAATTAATTAACTTATAACCTATTTAATTTATTTAATACCATAATATGTTAATCAAAATCAGTGCATTTAAAATTAGAAGTTTGAACTCTGGGGAAAAACTATCATTTGATTAAATGGTAAGATATCATTACAGCCCATAAAATTTTACAGTAATTCACAAACTGACCCATTTATCTACTTACATATCCTAGGATGTTTTTTGTTCTCAAAATTTCACATCATTGACAGGTAGTGGAATCATTAGTAATAAAATATTCCTGGTTGACTTTTTTAATATTATATATACTAACTGAAATATATTAATTATTACAACATGAAACTATAGTTATTTGTATATGGATCTCCAGGGCCAACTATAATAAATAGGCCAATTGTAGTCCTAAATTATTTATTGGCATGAAAAATATACTTGATTTATTTAAATTAATTTTATATTTTATTCTCTGTTATAATATTTTATATTATTTATTATAATGGCAGAGATTCAATTCCAGAATATTTAAAGTTTAAAATCTAAAAATGGATGCTGCTCAAAGTTGACATACTTTTATAAATATAACATCTGATACTATTGATTATATCACTTGGGACAAACTCTCTTCATCTATGCTTTTAGCACTTGAAAATGAATTATACAAAAAAATAATTTAAATAAGATATACACTAAATAAATGTGTAAAGATTGTCACTCTCAAAATACTTAGAGAACAACCTATAAATCATCAAGAGAACATCTAGCAATCAAGAGAAGACATATATATTTAAATAAACCTCATATATGGTCTAAGTATTATATCTGCTAGACTCCAAGCCAGTTTTTACAAATAGAGTTTTTGCTGCAGTTAATTTCAGGAAGACTTTGTCTCTGGAGAACCCATGTTAATGCCAATTTACACACACTACAAACCAAATTTCAAAGTAAAGAAAATTTTAGCCTTACTTCATATTATCTTGGAAATTCAGAGAATTCACCCAAAAATTTGTCTCAAATACTAAGCTGATGCCATTCAGGAATACCTAATATTCCTCTATTTGGCATATGCACATTTAATCCAATTCACAACTACACTATTTTCAAACTCAGATAACTTTTTAATCTAAAGTAGTATACTCTATACATGGTTGATATTCAATACTTCTCATCCCATATGACCAAAAAAAAACCCAGAATTGACAAACTTGTGGCCTATATCAATGAGCCAATTGGGAATACAAATTTTAAAATCAGTGGTCAAAAACAAACTAGAACCATTATCAACACTATCAAAGATGAAATTTGTGAAAAAAGTTTCATCAGCCAGTCAAGCTAATTTTCCTTTTATGTCTATAATAGATACAGTTAAAAAAATATAGTCCAATAATAATCCAGTTAGATATCAAGTCAGCTTTTGACATGATCCCGATTAATTTTTTCATTGACAGATTGGAAGATATTAAAGTATTCAAATCAATTTTGTATATCATCATCAATCTACTACTGATTCTTGAAATTCACATAACTCTTAATGAAAGATACTCAATTGCATTTAATTATCATTATTCAATACTTCAAGATACTTTCTCTAAGTACTTTATTTTCATCATCTACAAAGATCTTTCAATCAAAAGCGTCAAAATAGAATTATCTGGAATATGTCCTCTGAGATAAAAGATAATATTCAATGTATAATCCACATGGATAACACTTCAGATTCAAAAAAACAAAATTCTATCTTGATAGGCATCTTAAATAAACACATCAATGAATATAGATCATGTGCTTCTCAGTAGCTCAGGAATGTGATCAGCAATACAAGAAAAATTGAAAGGGAAAATTATACCTCTCTCTGCATGCAAAAGCATCATTATTTAATCTCCTAATCATGATAAAAATAATATTATTGACTAATAATAATTCATACAAGAACTTATTCACTTATGTATTGGAAATTACCTTGGGATAGAAAAATAGCTTCTATCTGAATTAAACAACTACAATAACCACTATTACAAAATTTTTTGGGTCTACATTTAATATGTCTTTCAAATTTCAAAAACTATTAACCTAATATCATTATGAGCCAATTGTTTTTCACATTTGGAAATAATTTTGAGACAATATTTCACAAGCTTATCCTCAAAAGAATGATTTTAAGACATTTTACAATTTGCTTTGAAACTCAAATTTCATAATAATTAATCAATCGTTAAAGTTTCTGAATTATTTTATTGAGTGATTGTTAATATTATTTAAATGCAGTGATTAAATTTTTACAAACTTTAAGTATATCTCTAATAGTTGAATATGTTTATTAAATTATATAATCTATATTAGTATTTAGGGTCTTTATGCTTTTCTCAGGCTAGATCTTGTCAAAAAGAAAAAAAAAACCATACTAAAAAAATCTGTAGTCTAGGGATTTTGTTTAGCTTAATCAAAAATTGATGAATATTATTTCATAACTCTGACTAATATCATGATGCCCGTAGTATGTTATATAATTAAGAATGTCATAGGTATGTAATGCATAACTACAACATGCCTAATAAATATGGAACTTTCTTATTTAATCATAATGATTTAACTAGATAATTAATGCATCCTCCTCATTGCTCTCATTCTCATTATTAGAATTATGGTTACAATTTTTGTTTCATATGGTTGCACTTTAGGTAATCATCATCATCATCATCATCATCACTGACATCATTTCTTGTTAACAACAATCATATTTTTATTATCTCCTTATCAATACATATAAATACATGTCAATAGTGCACCAAGTTGTGGTAATTAATTATTTGACGTAATCATTATTCGATCTGCATTTATGTTCTGATAATCACCAGCAGTAAATGTCCTGGATATTTTCCCCATATTTCTCTAATGTAAAATGAGGGCAAAAATTTCTCCAATTTATAAATATATAGTTTTTTTTAATATTACACATAGTATATATATATTGTGATTAATTCATTGCAACTGTCTATATATAATTGAAATACCTTCTAGTTAAAGCATATAACAATATATTTTAAAAGCAAAAGAGACTATCATTTCTTTACATTTTTCTTCTTATTTAATCTAAGAATTGTCTGCAACACTTTCACTAGAAGGAATGAATTTTTAATCAAGCAGAACTTTATAATTTAAAATCCGATTGACATATGTGTTTGGCAAGTATGAAATTTTGTCTTTTTAATCTAGCCAATGATGATTTAAGTATTAATATTACCTGATATAAAAGAATTTACAATGATAAATATTTTATGTAATGCCTTTAGTTTGAACTGTCACATGATGTAGCTAGAATGCACTTTAGTTATATATAGTCAGTTGCAATGTGTTAATCTCAGAGCATTATATAAAATATTTAGCAATACACATTCTTAATATTAATATTTAAATCATCATTGGAAAAATTATAAATGAAAAAAAAAACATACTATAAATGTAAATCATATTTTAAAATATTTAAAAATAAAGTTCTGATTGATTGAAAATTCATTCCTTTTAGCAAAAGCATTGCAAATAATTCTTGGATTAAATTTTATTTTTAACTGACACTTATAGTTAATATATATATATATATATATATATATATATATTGAACCAGGTGGGAGATCACTCTGATTATATAAATTTAAAAAAATCTCGATCAACTCTGCATTTTCACTATTGCAGCAAACCGGCTCTTCAAGTGAAGAAATCTAATACAGAAGGTGGATAAGACCAAAAGCACCTATAACCAAGCACAGGCTATGCAGAGTATAACCTGAGGCCACATTTCCAGGCTATAGAACTTCTCAACTGCTAAATTCAAACCCCTGCCACCCAAAGCATTTTATTTGTTTTGAGTTAAATTCTCAGGCGCCAGCTAATTATAAATTATAATTAGCATGCTTAGATAACAGGTATACAATTTAGCAATTGATCAATCCCTAACTAGCTCTGTTATTTGGGTATGGGGGGGGAGGGGACTAACTATAATATATTGCTTAATATTTCATGAATATCTATTTTAGTGGCATAATTATCAAAGAGAACCAACCAAACAATACTTAGCAAACAAAATATTTATTTAAAATACTTCTAGTGAAAGAACATTATAAGTTTATTTAAACACACTTTTAATTAAAATATATAATAATCAAAAGATACTGTAACTAAAACATTTCCAACTAAATACACACATTGAAATATAAATTCATTACTCAATGAAAATCTTTGCAAATATTAAAATACATTATGAAAAAATTAAATATGTATACACATGTCAGGGTTCATTCTATATAATAACTTATAGATGACATTTAAAGATTGCTATAGCTATCAAGTTCAACAAAGTCTTCTATTTGAACCTAATCACTTTATAAATGGGAATAAGGAAATTCATAGTTACCTAGGATTGTGCACTTTACACTTTCAAAGATATAACTCTTCCTTTTCTTCTGACATATTGATCACCAACCGGTTGGATTTTTGGAATCATGGTTTTGGTTCTGGCTGACTTCCTATGTTCACTGAGATAGACATTCCTTGACTGTTCAGATTAAGTTGGCATGAATTCTATATGGAGGGCTTCTGATGTTCTGGAGGACTGGGACTGAAGATGGGCCACATACTCCAATGACTGTCTAGAATTGTGTGAAATTAGATGGTTCTTCAGTAAATATGAAAACACCTACTCTCATGCTGGGAACATTAGTAGATTTCCCCATCTTCTCTTCTTGAGAAACTCTTCCATAGTAGCAATATTAATATGAATAGGCTGGCACTATACTTATAACAGTTTTAATCTCAATGATTATAATATGCATGAAGAATAAAATAATGATGAATAATCATGAATGAATTTGTTAGTTCTTTTATATGACTTCTCTTCATTGTTTCTAGTTATCACTCCGATCTAGTTTAATTAATTTACAAATTTTATTAATTACATTCCCATTGTGTTTTAATCTGCATTTTCCTGTAGATTAATTTGGCCTTCAGATAAGATATACCATCTTGAATCATTTTACATTATTTTCATTTACTGCAATTTATAGTTATTATTCCTTTTCTTCTGTTTATTGGCTGAGCAATCTTTAAGTGGATTTAAATTTATATGATTTCCTTTGACATTTTAATTCAATTTTTATTTTTACAAACACACATTTTTTTCTTTAAATTTTTTAAAAAAGAGAATTATCATTTTAACTTTTTATTTAGTTAATTTTCCCCTACTCACTCTTTTACTACTAAGATTTCTATTATAACAAGATGATGCAACACTTTGTTTTTTGGCAATTTGCATTTGTAAAAAAAAACTGTAAACATTTAGGACTATAATTTCTCATTCTTAAAACCTTTCTAAATTATATTTTTCTTTCTTAAAACTTTACTGGTTTCTTTTATGAATTATAGTTCGATTATTTAATACTAAATTATTTAGTGGTATTTTTACTTTTTAAAATTTCATTTTCAAATCTTAACTAACCACATTTTTTCTTAAACAATTACAAAACATGTAGCACTATTCACTAGTGGTACAATATATATCAATAAATATTCTGCTCTAAGTTAATATGTATATACCTTATATATGATAATGTATATGTATAATATACATTTAAGTGACTAAAAATATGAAAATATCCTTTTAAGTGAAAAGTATTTGACATTTTACTTTTGATTGGATTTTATTTTTTAAAAAAAGCTTATCAAAACTATATTGTAAATGAACTTCATTTTACATGTGATTTTAGTTTAAATAGATTTGACACTTATACTTTATATATATATCATTAGATATTTCTGAATGAAGCTAATATACAAACTCTTTATATATTTAGAAAGTGTGCATAATTAAATATGTGTATAATAAAGCACTAATTAGTTTAAAATATGTGAACATTCTTTTGTTGAAAAGTGATATTTTGTTTTTATTTGAAATTCCTTTTATTATTATTTAAAAAAAAACTTAGCAAAATTATACTGTAAACTAATTTTATTCTAATTTAAATGAAGTTTACAATTAAAACCACATTATTTAAAATATTTGAAATTTTAAGAACAATTTTAAAATTTGATATCAAATTATTCAAAATTTTCCCAACTACTGCTGTTCCTTATCTAAAAAAACTAGATCATTTATGTAAAAAATTACATTGTACTATCCCTTTGATAGTGATCTAAATAAAATGTACAATTATACTGAATTTAAATCTATTAATTTTTTCACCTTAGGTACAGAAAATTTTTTGTATATGGCTTTAACTCATCCTCAAACTGTTTATTTTTGTTATTTTGTCAATTTTAAAGTTACTTTACCAAAAAATCCATACTGTATAATTCTGCCACCTTTATAATTATTTTTCAACTAATAAAACATTAATATTTAAATTTAAAGTTATAACAATAAGATAAGGCTTGCATTCAAATGCATTGATTGGTTGTTTGTCATTCTCTACATATGAGAGAACTTGTCAATAATTTTGACAGTTCTAAGTTCTTTGTTTTGATTTTCAAAATGAAAATGTATGTTTTACAATTTTTTTTACATATTTTTTTTTTTTTTTTTTACAAAATATGTGTAAAAATATAATTATTTTAGAATAATAATTCAGATTTTAGTAAAAATTATTTACTTTTACACAAAAATAAAATTTAAAAAAATCAATGATGTATGACTGCATTTTGTAATTGGTTGAGAAAAGTATGTTTATGTTGTCTATTATAGACTATTTTTATCAGTTAGAAAAATAAATTGATTTTTAAACATCTTTCATTTACTACAATAATCTGACAAATTATTAATTTGATTTTCAGAAACTAAACTAAAATAAGTATAATTTTAAAAGACAAATATATTTTTACTACTGATTATGTAATTGATCAATCACATTTATAATTTTAATTCACTTGGTCAAAAGGAATAATTACAGTTAAATGATCTGTGGAAAAGTTAAACCTATCTTAAAATTTTATTATAAATTTAAATTGAAAAATTCTCTATACTACCCTCTCATGAGTCTTACTTAAAACATATTATAGTTCTAAATATGAATTGTAAATTTGCTATCAAAATATTCAATATTTAACTGTCCACTGGTCCAGATCTAAGTAAGAAGGTTATCTATATAAAATATTATAATACCATATAACTTTGCATGTCATTTCTTTCTTATGCGCAAAATTTCAAAACAACTCTATTGAATATAAATCTATTAAACCTTAATTTTAAAATTTTATTCTAACTTAAATAATAAGTGATCATAATAGTTTACAAACAAATACACAAATAAACAAAGAGAGATAGGAACTTTAATAAAAGCATTTTAAAATGTAAAAATATGTCCCTTTTGTCTTCAAAGTGTGATTAGAGGGCATTTCAATTATATATAGACACTTTTGCAATAAGTTAATCTTAAAATATTACATAAAATATTTAGTTTTATTATATATATATATTGTAATGGTCAAGTTTTGTACATTCGCATAACAGAATCTAGAATCCAGACAAAGAGAACAAAGCTGACTAGATTATGAGTGATGTCCTGAATCCAACCATGCTTCAACTTGTCTGCCAAAACTCCAAGACTCAAAACCTACAAACAGCCACACTTGAAGTTATATGTAGTATACTCATCTCTCATGGCCAACATAGGGCAGTGAGAAATATGAGACTTGGGACTTAAATATAGATTAACTAACTTAAATGCTACCAGCACAAAATTAAAGATAACATTCATAAATGATAATTACTGCATAGATCACTATGTCACACATATATAATTAATTAAGACTGAATTGGATTGAAATAGGAATGAGAAATCACACAAAAACAGTATAAATTTAACATATATTTATTAAATAAATAGAACAAAAATTAATGTGGGAAAAGCATGCAGGATTTATAACATGAGGATTAGTATGTCTCCTCACTAAATCTTTAATTATTAAAATGAATTTACATATTCAAAGAATCATTAAGCAGTGCCTACATTAGGTTATGCCAATTCCCATTGAAAGTAGTAACTATTATTATAAAAGACTGCACCAGTCTTACACAAAATATTTATTGTAAGCATTATTAACTTAATAACTTAGGAGTGTATAAATCAGCTTAGGGTTGAGATTGAACCCAGAAACCAAGATATAAATTTCAGTTTAATACTAATTAACTAAATTATGAAACTTAGAATTGGCTATATGAGATCATTGACATGCTACAGCACTGGAAAATTACAATAACAGTGCACCCTGTGGATAGATTAGAGTCAAGGGTTTTCATGACCAACACTGGTACTCTGGGACTGAGCACCATGCTGCTAAAAAGGTCAGGGTGGATAACATGACTGCCTGGAATTATATGTCAGGTCTTACTAGTGTGCACCCCAAAAGAAGAGAAGATGGGGTGGACTTTCCCGAGGTCCCATCTTAAAAAGAAGGTGCAGCAAAACATTAAACATTGAATGGGAATTTAATATCTAATCCACCAAGTGAAAGTATGACATTAATTATTACAAAATATGGGCAATAGCCTAATCAGTATTACTAATATGAGCCAATTCTAACAATGCTATATAATTAAGCAACATTAGAGGGGTAAAGAAAATATAATAAAACTCTTGGTTTATAGGTTTTAATCTCTCTATATATGTTATTACAAGGGAGGGGAAGTATATTGATTGACTGGCCAAATAATTACAGAATATAGTTTTGTATTACTAAGACTAGTACATTACCCTATTCAGAAATCTCAATAAGATGGAAATTTAATAGCAGGTCACAATATATTTAAAATTAACTAAAAATTATAGGAATTCGAACCAGCAAGCATCGATAATGTTATTAAAAAAAATAGTTATGGGGAAGACATTTGCAGCTATATCTCTGAATATTATGTATAAATGCTTGTTGCTTTGAAGCATTGGCATATAAATAATAAAAATAACAGTAAAGAAATATTATAGGCACAACCGCAGTGACAGACTAAGAAATTAGTGTAGATTACATTTAGTTTAATTAAGATATTTCTAAAAATATAGGCAAGTTTTACAAATGATATAATATTTACTTTAAGGAGAATTTATAATGAAACATTTATAGGATTTAGAAAATTACATTAGTTTATATATAGTTTGCTAGCTTTAAACTTTTAAGTAGAAAATTTGGATTTAGAAATAGTTCGTTAACACAGAGCTCTGCAGTTATAGATTGGTGTTACCGATTAATTGCTGGCTGGATAAACAGGTATTGGCTTTCAGGTATCATGATCTTCTTAAGCAGCTGTAACTGGCTGGTTTCTTGTGGCATATCTGGTGGTTGAAGCATCAGCTAGCAGTGGTTACTTCATTCTTTCCATGAGTTTAGAAGCAGCAGTCATCTTTCTCCAGTCAGATCTTTCAAAGATCAATCTGATATGAATCAAGTATGGCAACACTCTTCCAAAACTAATGACTCCATCACTCAAGCTTAAAATGTACCCTATTTACACTTTTTTCAAAAGTACTTGACTAGAAAAAAATTTGTTTTGCCTGGAAACTCATTAATTCTAAAATATCACATTACATTATAAGATTTACCAAATTGATCAAAAATACTTTTGTTTAGGCTTCCATGGTGCCACAAATCCTCTTCCAGGTGTGAAATAGTACTACTCCAATGGTTTTACTGACTACTTTTGCTTTAAACAAATATGAGTATAGCAATTGTTAACTTCCAAAACTTGATTTGACCACAGTTGTGGTGGACTTGATGCAAACTTGTTTACCACTAACTTTTATTTTTAACTAATTTAAAACTAAAAGCTTTTTGCTCTTTTACAAAACTAAATCATGCCACTCTATATATATTATTATATAAGGTGAATCATACATCCACATACAAATTTATATTTAATAAATATAATAAATTGACATCTTTACTATTTAAAATTATAATATAAATCGATTCTTTATAAAATATAAAATTTAAATTATTATATTTGCTATAACATTTATTAAGCTATGTATGTACAGTGTTTATTCATATGTGTCTGTGCATCCAGCCATAATACTGCAGTTTAGATGTTTATTTTAATTAAATGGATATTTTAATAGGGTTTGAACCCAGCACAAATAGGTTTGGTTGTTAAACTGAAAGGTGCAATGAGAATGGATTGAACCTGACCATTGCAATATTGAGATGATTATGTGTCTCATGACATACAACAATGTAGTAGTATGTGTGCACATATATAAAATTGAAAGGTAAAGTAGAAATAAACAAAATTTTTTTGTAGATATTTTCTATATTACACTGGAATAGTAGTTAAGGATTAACTAATTTTGAATTAAAAATAATTAATAATAAATTAAACATTTAAAAAGACCTAATTAATATTTTATTAATTTTGATTTTGAAATTAAAACAACCATGCTTTTTATCTCACAATAGATATACTGATAATTATAAAATTCCACTGTCTATTTTGATTAGAAAAAAATTTTAAATTAAAGCTTGTATAACATATTTTGATAAAAATTCTACAAAGTTGTTTTTGAAAGGATTAAGGTAAACTGAAAAGAGTCATTAGCCTTTTTCAATGAAGATAAAGAAAACTTACTTTTAATTACTGTTTTTTTAAATTCCATCCTGATTTATAAAAGTTGGAAAAAAGATTAGATAGGGAAGTTTACAGAGTTATAACAGATTATGAAGATATAAAATATAACTGAAGGTACAGATGGCAAATCAGCTGCTGTTGCTAATGTCACAATGGTAGAATTTGAATTCACATGGAAGTAAAGGGCCTGATTTTCTGTGTTTAATAGTCCACAAACTACATTAGTTGGCTGGTTTATCTAAAGTTCATCAAATGATAGATACTAAATGGAGTGGATTGAAAGCCATCAGTTAACTGGAGTATACCTTTCCCAAAGATGACAACAAGCCATACTACTGTTTATAAGAGACTAGTTTACTCAGAGATTCCACCAGCTTGCAAAAATAGTTTATATATATATATCATTTTATCTATATGCAGAGAAACACAGATAAAGATACTGTGTCAGATATATATATAATGAACAGCTGATGAGTAGTGTGTGTTACATATATTTAGAACAATATTATTTAAAATAATTTCTTGAAAATGACAATTAAAATCTTTAATTTAAAAGTAAAACTCTAAAATAAAGAATTGATTCATCAATAACAAAATAACTTGCTGGAGTATTTTTAAAGATGTTTACAATTAATTAAGAGTAGCCTGGAATTTTTTTTTTATGGAGAGACAAAAAAGTAATACATATATATTTTAAGAAGTAAAAGAAAAACATTTTTTACCATTAGAAATAATGAATTAATTAATAATTTTGATTTATACTATCTATTTTTTATACATACGTATGTGTGAATTTTATGCATATTTTTGGCATTCAATTGTGTATTGAGAAAATATAATATGGTTTATTCAGTTTATTTTTTTATAAATGCCTGTGTGTTCACATGTTTTCATGTGCCCACACATATATATTAAATCAGTCATTAATTATATATTATAAAAATGAGTTTCATTTATAGGTTTATGACAATTGAAATATGTTCATAAATTATTATACCACACATATATATATATATATGTTTCATGTACTGACATATATGTAACTTATAATGTAATAGTGGATTTCTTTTTGTATTAATCAAAATCAGAAGTCTTAATTTATATGTATAGCTCTATTTTATAGACTTTAATTTTTTTAAGTAGGTGGATTTTGTATTTCATTGATTGTTTTAGCTGAGCTAGCGGGAGCGGGTACTAGATCGTATTGGTCAGGCAGACTTGTCGACAAAGGTCGGCTGGCGCCCATTGGATTTTTTCCTTTAAATAAATAAAGAGTTTGGTTGGCTAATGTGTAATCTAGTAAACGAGTATTAATATTATTGGCGAATGTTTGCCAATGATATTAACCACTCTACCCAAGGTACCGACAGCCCCACATGATAGGATTTTGTGTAAGAGGGAGGTACGAAGTTCTGTATCGAGTCGTTATTATAAATATTGAATATTTTATTGATGTTATATAAGTGATATTTATAAAAGTTATAAGACGACGTTAAGGGGTGGTAGGTATAAATGGCGCCCAACGTGTAATGAAACTAAATGTTTTGAATGGCAGGACCGATGTGAGTCATGACTGGACGTTTTTAAGCGGTGTGGCCAGAGTCGTGTATGAGTGACATAAGTGATAGCTAGTAAAAAGAAGCGGGAGGGAGCGTGATAGTAGGAGTAGAAAATGGTATAAGCAGCGCAACTGTAAAAGTGATTTTGCAATTATATAAAATGTGGAGGCATAGGGACACTCCGGGGAATTTTAGCATAAAAAAAAAGAACTGGGAAGGTTAGGTTTTGGTTGTATGTACGTAAGTTTATTATTAAAAAAAAAGAGAAAGATGGACGAAAGTGAAAACGACGGGAGGGCAACGCCAGAAGTAAGCCCGATATTTTTTAAAAATCCGCAAATAGTGGAAGAAAATGCATTTCAAATTTTGATGAACATGATGAAAGAGATACGCGAAGACATCAAACAAAATCAACAAGAAATGAAGCAGGAAATTAATGAACTTAGGACAGAGATGAGAGAAATGAAACAGGAATTGACAGCAAGAATGGACGCATACGAGGAAGTGATAGGAGTAATGAAAAAGGGTGTAGAAGAAGAAAGGCACGAAATATTAGAATTAAAAGAAAATATAGAAGTGAGGGAAGAGTCAAGCAGTATAGGGAAAAGCCAGCTAGAAGAGAGAATAGTACACATGGAAGAGATATGTCAAGACCTAATAAGTAGCCAGGAAATGACGCGACAGGAATTAGGGAACTTAGAGAATGAAATAGAGACCACCAAGAATATAAAAACTAAAGTAAAGGAGATATGTAAAGACGTAGTGGGAGACACAGGGCACAAAATAAGACAGGTAGAACAGAAATATGAGGATTTTAAGATTGAGAATAGACACAGTGAACAGATGAATAGATTTATGGAGAAGCAGTTTACCATTTTGGTATTCAAAGTGGAGGTAGGAGAAAACCCACTGAAACATTTAGAAAGCCTGAGTAATCTGTTCTATAGTAAAAGTTTACCGGAAGAGGACAAGGTTGCGGTGGCCGAAGCCAGCATGTGATTGGTGGCATACCTTGGATGAGAAACCGCAGACATTCGGAGAATATAGACGGGCTATGTTAAGGGCATTTTGGAATGAAGCTAGGCAAGACGGAATCCTGTATAAAATATCCCACGAGAGATATTCAAATGCGCGGGGAGAGACGTATGCGAAATTCTTTTACCGACAAGTGTCAAAACTTAAGGCATTGATGGCATTCCCTATGTCAGATGGTCAGATAATCAGAACACTACGCAATAATATGCCACCAAACATACAACAGCTAATGTTAAGTAAAGATGGATGGTCAGTGGAGGAAATGGCGGAATTTCTAACACAGGTTGATTATGGCAATCTAGCTAGGGAACCTCCAGATCGATATAGGAGATGGGATGGGTACAACGACCCACATGGCAGAAAGGGAGAACCACCTGATCGAGCGTAAATAAAAAAAAAAAAAATAAATGGGTATAACGGGACCGAAAACTTAACAAGTAACACGGACACACGAGAATAAGAAAGGACGAACTTCCATCAAAATAAATCGAGGGGATTGTATAATAAGAATAAAGTTAAACGTTGAAACTAAAACCTTCAGATTGATATTTTAGTTTCAAAAGGGGGGACGGAGAAATGTACCGAGATACATCAGGAAGGAGTGTGTTTTCTTCGGAGTTACACATAATTTTGGAGAAATATAAATTGATAAAAGATTTGTTTAAATATTTAATAAAAATAAAAGGTCTTGTAGGGTAAAATAAAAAAATAAAATTTTTTTTTTTTATCATACAAAGGTTTATCGTTAAAAGCATAAATTAGACAGTTTTATAAGATATAATTTTAGAATCACATTTAAATAAAACTTAAAGAATTAAAAACTTGATTTAATTAAAACTTGATTTAATTGAAATTTGATTTAAGATTGCTTTTAGAAAAAAAAAAAAAAGCAAGGTGGAGTTCGTTTTGTCTTATAATAAAAAAAAAGGAATATAATCAAAGGAATGTAATAAACAATGGGAGCTAATGACAAACATAAGAAATTTCCATTAAACGGCTAATTAGTGAAATAACTCTAACAAAGAAATTGAAATTTGCAATCATCTAAAGAATGACCAATGAAACTGTGTAGAGAGTCGAAAGAAAAGAAATAATTGTCCAATAGCAGAAATTCAGAATGTAGATTGAATCCGCAAGATAAGGACCGTAAAATATAAAAGGGGCGAACTTTCTATTGTTATAGTTATTAGATTGAATTTGATATTATGATTAAAATTTGATTCTGATTCGTTTCGGTTGATTATTCTTAAATTCATATTCATATTATTAATATACGTCCAAAGTTAAATAAAACATAATGCTGCATTGTTAAACCCATCGTGTGGACAGCCGGCCGAATCCTTCCATGCAATACTGACAGCAGACAGTTCGAAGGTCGATCATGTTCACGTAAAACAAGAAGGAAGCGGAGTGTCCATGGTGAAGCCCACAGGATCCCAATGACATCAGGAAAAGGATCGCAAAGAGTTAGCGCTAACTGACCGAAGGAAATACTATCAGAAGCTACGCTCGGAACTAGGCATAAAAGAGAATGCTAGGTAATATTTATTTTATTCTTAATTCACTAATTAAAAGCCGTAGTAATGTATGGAATAGTAAACTTTGAACTTTATGTTACGAACAATAATTACTGATTGTCTTTAGCTCCATTATCAAGGGATTTTATTGTGATTTCAAATATATTTGTGTGCGTATAATTATTTTCTAAATGTATGTATAATATGATATTTTTGTTATATTAAATATTATCTAAATTTGAGCAAAAGTGTAATTAATTTTATTATAAGACCAAATGAAGTGAAACAGCGTAAACGGAGATTTAATGGGTTAGTGACTACTTATAAAAAAAAAAAAAAAAGGAAATAAATATCGTAGATCAAATAAATAATAAATGTTATAATAATGAATTTTAGTTTAGAAATGGGATATGAATATCCTATGAGATTATGAGAGCGAAATAAATTTTAAATTAGAATTTGGGAAAGGAAGCGAGAAAACTAGCGCAGAGAAAGATTCGTAAATTGATTTTTTTAAGTAGGTGGATTTTGTATTTCATTGATTGTTTTAGCTGTGCTAGCGGGAGGGGGTACTAGATCGTATTGGTCAGGCAGACTTGTCGACAAAGGTCGGCTGGCGCCCATTGGATTTTTTCCTTTAAATAAATAAAGAGTTTGGTTGGCTAATGTGTAATCTAGTAAACGAGTATTAATATTATTGGCGAATGTTTGCCAATGATATTGACCACTCTACCCGAGGTACCGACAGCCCCACATGATAGGATTTTGTGTAAGAGGGAGGTACAAAGTTCTGTATCGAGTCGTTATTATAAATATCGAATATTTTATTGATGTTATATAAGTGATATTTATAAAAGTTATAAGACAACGTTAAGGGGTGGTAGGTATAATATGTATATATAAATGTTTCATGTACTGACATATATGTAACTTATAATGTAATAGTGAATTTCTTTTTGTATTAATCAAAATCAGAAGTCTTAATTTATATGTATAGCTCTATTTTATAGACTTTAATTTTATTTTATTGTTATTAATAAATTTATATTAACAGTATTTCAGTGAATTTATTCAATCCTAAAATGGGATTAGATCACTATATGTTAAGATTATATCTCTTGTTCACAATAACAGTTATAAAGCTTTTGCTCTCTGAGCTGGATTTTGCATAATGGTCTATTATATAAAAAGAGTTATATTTATTGTTTATGGATATTCAGTTGATAATTTCATTACTTCTCTATTGCTGCATGACACAAATGGGATATCATTTAAAGTCCATGCTCTACATTTCATTTTAATTATTTATTTAGAAATTAAGTGCATGTTTTAGTATCCCAGTATTATTTTTTTTATTATATTCTTATGGATTAGCACTTTTAAATATATGTATCCAAATTATTGTTTAAATAATCTGCCCACGCTTGCAAGGGTTAAATAATTAGCCTGGTCTATATTAGACCCATTTCAAATTCAGTCACATGATTAAGTGTTCATTTATTTATATTGTTAATCATTTATGATTATAAATGATTATTATTACTTTTGTGTAATGCTGGTGAACTTATAGTTACTTATAGTTAGTTCTACACTGATCTCACAGGTTCATATTTAGGTTTTATATTCAGTTTTATATTTTGACTTGAGATTAATGACCATGAGTGTCATCACCCCAGGTTCACCTCTGATTCAGTGTACTTTTGGAAATAGCACCCAATGTGGGGCACCATTTGTAATGACACCACCACTACCACTACAACATTATCATTATCTTAAATCTTTTTTCTCTTTTCCCAATAATTTTGTTTTCTAATTAAACATATACTTATCTATGCATGTAAGATCTGCTAATTTAGACATGTCTATTTTTTCTCTCTCTAATCACTGTTTTGAATTTTAAAAAAAAAACAGATAATTTCACTGATATATATCCTTCAACATTTACACGTTATTTAATAGAATGTTTTATTTTTTTAGCATGCAGATTTAGGTTATGTAGAGATGAGGATTTCTCATAGTACACTGTGGTATTGAAAGCTGATCTAATTGATTACATATTTTCCTTACTGATATGTATGGATAAACTACACAATTTATCACTGCTTTTTTTTGATATTCCGTTTTGTCTAATTAATCTTTTCTTAATAATAATTGATAATCATTCTTCACAAGATTTTTTATACGTAGAATATTTTCTTCTCCAAAACACTGCTTTTGAACAAATATTTTATTTTGTTTTATAATACAATTCTATTTTTTTAGGTTTCAATTATAATTGAATAAATGTACTAAGAATTCTTTTATATATACAGGTTTAATTTTTCTATGAGATTGTCTTGTTTCAAAAATATTTAAGAATGTCAATTATTGTTCTTGTTTTAATTCTAATATGATTTTAGTTGAAGAAAATTATCATTGATGTACTTTCAGAATATGTTCTTTACCATATGACCATACAATGAATATCTCATGACCATGGTTTCAAGTTCTTCCAGGTAAATCAGAACTAGTCATATCCTGTTTGAAGACATCTATATTGTATTGGAAGTATGTAATTGTGCTAAAAATATCTTATTGTTATGTAGAATTTTAGCAATTCCATTTTACCACCAATAGAAAAAAATATTGATTATTATCCTCATTTAACACTTTTAAATACAATGAATAATCCATTACTGAATACGTTTGTAAATAAACGTTCCACATAAAATCTTATTTAGATATTATTTCTTTTTATTTCCATATTCTTGATTAATTTCATAAAGTGATCAGAATTGTTGAAGAAAAACTATACTTTATATGTCAAAGGATATTGACACAAACAATTTTTAAAAACAACTTAAAAAAAATTAAAGTATTTTATGAATAAAAAGAAAGACATAGGAGCAATCATAATTTATAATGTATTTAAATGCATATAAAAAATGGGCACAGAAAATTATAGAAAGGTTGGTGGGGATTAAATATGCTTAGTGAGATCTTGAAAAGAATTAAGAAAAATTGTCAATTTAAAATTTATGAAGAATGAATTGTTATGGTAAAAAAAATTGCAAATGAGGATTTATCCAGATTAATTTTAAAAAATGGAGTATTCATACTTTAGAAGTGGAAAAAAAGGTAAAAAGTGTGTAGAGAGTATAAGAAGACTGATAAAAAACAAATGGGAGAGGAAGAGATAAAAGCTATATGAAATAATTTTTTTTTAAAAAAAAAACAAAATAAAATTATGAATTAATAAGAAGTTAATTCATAAAATTAACAATATAGGCAGATATAATTATGAAATTTTTTTGAGATATATTTAAAAAAAATACAAAAGAAAACACTATTATATTGATAAATATGATGACAGGATAGAGAGAAACTTAAAAAAATATTTAATATGTTTATAATTAAAATTTTGGGGAGCAGGATGTCAGTTAATAAATGCAATTAGAAGTTAATTAAAAAAAGATGATTAGAGGAATAAATTCAATTGAGTAGAATGAAAAGATTAAAAAAGAAAAAGCAAGAGGAGTTAATCATATGAGACATTAGGTATTAATAGGTACAGAAAGTTATGCAAGAATAAGATTCCAGATTAATGGAGTGTGAAAATATTTACATACATTTTAATTGGTAGATTTAAGAGTCAGATAAAATAATAATTTTTTTATTATAAAGATTCAAAATAGAATTTGTTCAGGACAATTAATAGATAATTTATTTATTGTTACACATTTGATTGAAATTAACTTATAAGCAAAATATTTGTATATAAGAAAGAGGTTTATTATATTGTGTATGGAAATAGCTTACGGAGAAATCCTAAGACTATAGTAATAGATTTGAGATTGTTGCAAAAATAATTTTTATTAATACTAATTTAAAAATAAAGAAAAATTGGCTTGAAACAAGATAATTAGTGCTGTTCTATTTTGTGATTTTTTGATCCCATCATTTTTTTTCTTTTTGATACAGGTTTGTTATTAGCCAAGTGTAGAACATGAAAATATTTCCTAACAAATTAAAATAAGCTCTTCAATATATTGCTAAAAAATGTTCCTATAACATAAGCTAAACATTCTATTTTTACATCATATTTTTTGAATTTTTGCTAGGAATTGTTTATGAATCTAGATTTATGTAAATTGAGGTTATATAGATAGAGAACCGTTAGTATTACAAAGCTATTGATTTCATTAATTAATTCATTTTCTGCATTTGTGTTATTATTGAATTTTTCCAATTATTTTAATTTTTAAATTAGAATTCCAATTTTTGATCATGTAAGCACAGAATTAATAAAGAGCTATATGATCTTACAAGACTCTTCTAACTGGAAATATTATTAAACCAATATCTGGAAAAGATCTTATGCTAACAAAATAAATACCATCGAGCTTAAGTAAAAGGTGTAGGATATAATTTTTTCATCACATGATAATCATCTCATGCTAGCACATAACTGTTATTAAACAGGAAAAAACTCTCCATATAGTAGTGCCAATTTTAAATTTTGTTCATAATGCACAGCATAAAAATATTTCCTTATCAAATTGAAATAAATTCTATAGTATATCAACAAAAAATATATGCTATAAATAACAACTAAAAAATCAGTTAAATAAGTCTGGATAAACCTGACAGGTTAATGTAAGTAAAGACATAGATCATAGACTTTCTATTTTATCCATCTTGTATTCTCTGTCTTTTTTTCTGCAACCAACTCCTTTATTCTACTTGTCTATTTTTTAACGTTTTTTTTTAATTCAACTTTCTAGACAACAATCTAATGTCTTTTATCTTAAAAATTTCTTTTCCTCATTTTTTTGTAAAATCATAAATCCTCTTATTTGATATGTTTTTATCATGATAATGTAAGCAACTGTCAAACTACTGTTACAATTGTATAATGTTAGGTATAAAATTTGTAATCTATATGTTAAAAGATAATTTATCTGATAAAAGGCAAAGCTATTTTTAATTTATATTACTCAAATCTTTTTTACATGTTGCACTTTTAGCAAACACTTGTTTGTAACAATCATCTTTTAATAAATACATTAATGATTATTTATATAAGCATTTGTTAAAAATGTATTTAAGAAAATACAGAATAGTTGGTACACATCATTTGTAAATTTATGTTAGATTTGGTCTAACTGAAAAGATTTGTTTGGTTGAAATTCATATTATATCCAATATTTACAATCATGTGTTAGAAATTTAAGAATATCAATTATGGTTTCTAAAAATACATACACATATAAATAGTCAAAATAAAAGTCATAGATCAATTCATAGATCACATGACCCTATCTCTTAAGCTTGTAAGTTATAAACAGTGAGGATTGCCAATTCCTCTACAAGCTTTATGATAAATGCTTAGCCAGAGCCAGCACTTAAAATATCTCTGTCAGGAACCCCTCCCCAAACATACACATATGTTTATAAATCATATGATAATAGCCCATATGTTGTCAAATCGATCTCTATGAATAAAAAGTTGATTTCTTTCATTCATTAGCTATATATTTGCTGTATTCTCTAGCTTTAAGAAAAAAAATCAAGTTTATTATCTACATATGTTTATGCAATCATCTGCTTATAAAATTAATAAAAATCCTAAAATATCTGATGATGAAAAAATGAAAGTAAGAAAGTAGGACTAAAGGTAAACATTAAAAAGACTAAAATAATGTTCAATGGATTTTTTTCAAAAGATTAACATAAAGATTAATTATGGTGAGTTAAAAGAAGATAATAACTACAAATATCTTGGTCAGATTATTACTACAGATGGAAACATAATGGATGAAATTAATCACAGAATTAAACTTGGTTGGAATGCTTTTGGTAGAAATATCTTAATACTAAAAGGAAATATGACTGTTTGAAAAGGAAATGTGTTTTACCAGTTTTTACTTATGGATTTGAGACTTGGACACTTAATAGAAGAACAATTCAGAGACTTCAGAGCACTCAAAGATGTACAAAGAGATGCATGCTAGGAGTAACAAGAAGAGATTGAAAACATAATATATGGGTAAGAGAACAAACAGGTATTACTGTCATCATTGAAAGAATTAAAAGACTGATGTGGAATTGGACTGGACATATTGTTAGAAGAGATGATAATAGATGGACAATTGAAATGTTAAACTGGATTCCAAGAGATTGTAAAAGACCCAGAAGTAGACCACATTGTGAGATGAATGCATGAAATAAGAAAGTGTGCAGGAGTGATTTGGAGAAAAGAGGATACAGATCAGATAAGAGACCTTCATCTTGCAGTGGATTGTTAATGTTTGACAATGATGATGATGATGCAGTCAATGCTTTCAGATTTCAATAATTGTTTAATCTTTATTTAGGAAATAAAGAACTTGGATTCAAATGCTTAGAAATTTCATTTTATGACTTGGAAGTATAAGAATACTGAGTATAAGCAGTAGATCTTTGAGTAATAATGGATTTTGTCTAAATGAAGACTACATAATCAGAAATAAGTTATAGAAATCTACAAGCATCGGTTGCACTGCTTTTTGATAGTCCAAGATATTTAATTTCAAAAATAAATTTTACTAAGCTAGATATTTCTAATGTGTGCAGAAAGGCTTAGGGTAAACTATAATATTTTAAATATGTATATATGCTTCTAAATCTAACTTGTAAAAGCAATGATTTATGTACAAATAAAAATATGCAAACTAATCAAAGATAAAAAAAATATTTTAAGGTTATTTTTACATTAAATATTTGCAAAAAATTTTTTTTTTAAAAATATGAATAATTAATTATTTGAAATAGTAAGCAACTTGTCAAATAAAGACATTCACAGTATAAATTTTATTTTTTTTTGCCCCTGGGATATGAAAAATCTGTGCAACTCATCTAGTCATTAGCAGTAAGTAAAAAAAAAAAAATTAAATCTACACATATCAAATTAAAAAAAACCCTAACCAAACAAAAACTTTTTATAAAAATACTATTGAGATTAATAATCATATCAATATATATTAATTAGAAAGATTATTGAATTTAGTAGATCAATTATTAGTAATTTTCTTCTTTTCTGAGCCAACAGTAATATCCGGTAATTAATGAATATACTCACAGAAAAGGTAGCTTTCTTTAGTCAGCGTTATTACTGCTTAGCATGCTTTCAATATATCATATTCATGGTATATGATGACGTAGTTACAAGTTCCTTATATCAGTGTTAAATTATTACCTAATAAACTATTCAACGTATTCAAATTTAAATTCAAATTTAGATTTATATTGGTATGCTGCTTCTTTTCTGTTGCCCGTTTTCCTATCAGCAGAAAAGAAGCAAACATACCCATATCAAAGAAAATGGGCGATTTAAATAACTCTAAATTGAATTTAATTTTGAATATGTTGAATAACTTATCAGATAATAATTAAACACTGATATAAAGATTTTGTAATTACACCATTATACACCATGAATATTATATATTGAATATATTAAACTACCTTTTTTGTGAGTATATTTCTTAATTACCAGATATTCTTTTTTTATACAATCAAAATAAATTAATATCCCAAATAAAACACTTTTCCCAATAACACCAATTCATTAAAAAAAAAAATGTACGTGTAATTTAAAAAACATTTTTTGCAATAATGAATTAACACATATATAATAATGTTTGAGAATTTTATTTCTTTCTAGCTAATCCAAGTACGTGGATCTTGGAAAATTTTCCAGATCTCTTATAGGCTTAGGTTATTTCTTTCTGGATAGTCAGTCCTTAGCTAATTTGGGTAACCATTGTGTATTGGTTGATACATGGAAGTATAGATATTATTAGCTAGAGTTACGTCTCAAGATAATGTGGGTTGATTATATAAGTGCCAATGAACTGACTATAAAACATGAATGCAAAATGGTATGGCTATCAAAATAAATCCACTGTCAACTTCTCTTTCTTTTTCTCTCTCTGTAATATGTATATGTAACAATTTTCTTTCTACATAAATACAAATAAACTTTCATTTACAATTTTTTTATTGCTCCATAAGTGTGTAGATCCTAAGTTCTAAGTGCATTGCTCTCAGATCTAAGGCTCCTCACTGATGAAGGCCATAAGCTAGAAACTAGTCTGAAGATATTGGATAGTTAGGCATAAGGATTTTATGTACAAACTTTCTTGCATTCATTGATTATTAAGGCTTGCACTGGATGGCACTACTAGATGGAGGGTTTGCTACTAGTTTAACAGCTTGTGTAAACATAGGAAATGATGATCTTGTGATGTTTAAGTGTGTAGATATACACATAAATATTTATATTTTTATAATAAACATTTTAATTCAATATAAATAATACACACAACGCATATACTAAGAAAAGCTTGTTTAATACTTTAAATTTAAAATATTACATATATCAATATACACTTGGGTCTCTTTTTATGCGGACTTATTTAATACGATTTTGAAGTTACACAATTCATGTTTCACCGGAAGTCGAACTCCGATTATGCGCTATTACTTTAAATAATAAATTTCGCACACTTACATTATATTGAAAGTAATAGCACATTATTGGAATTCGACTTTCAATTTAGTAATTTCAATATTTTCATTGCTTTATAATAGTAAGATTTTATGCAATAATGAAATTAAAATCATGATTTCCACATTTTATGTATACACACATTAAATTTTACAAGATTATAATGTAAATTTGTTCAAACATTATGCGTGTTAATTTTGCATTTTAAACCACATTCTGTTTTTGCTTTTTAAAAAAGAACGTAATCAATTATTAATCATTTAGTGTCCACAAGTTTATTTTTAAAAGGTCAGTAATAGCAGTGGGCACAATTAAATTTGACAATTAAAAATTAAAATCTGATTTTTAATTGTAATTAACAATTTAAAAATTATATATGGTGACTTGAAATAATGTGATGTGAAATTTGATTTTTAACCAGAATCGAAAATTAAAGACAAAAATAAGAATTTAATTTTTAGTTGTTAGTTTCATAAACAATTAATAAAATCATCGTCTCAAAGATTAATTACTAATTACATTGTCACCAAAAAACCATTGACACAACATGAGTGTGAAGTTGGCGCTAGTTGTTTGCAAACGAACGTGTTTTAGGTAAATAGCTATAATAATTAAAATGTGTATAAAAAAATGTAAATTACTGTACTGTAAATTATGCATAAAAATATATTATTTTGAATAAAATTAAATATTATAGTTAAAAAAAGTTTGTCTTGTATCAATTTTTTTCAAATTTGAAATTTTTTATTAGTCATATTTTATTTCCTTATTTTTTTTTTGCACAAATTTTAAAGTAATTTTACGTTGGTGCTTTGCTTTTACGCGAATTTTGAAAAATCACAGACCACATCACCCCCTTTTTCAATGTAAGTTACGTCTATTTTTGCACGATTTTGTTTGCGCATGTTTTCTGAGGAACCTATCTATCGCGTAAAATGAAACCCAGGTGTAATTATACTCAGCATGCTTTTGACTAACTTAAGCATTCCAATGTAAAAAAAGATCCTTATCTTGATATAAAAGATTCTTATTGGAATAGATTAGGGATTATTTGATATGGCCTTATTGTAGAAGCATTTTAATTGCAATGGTTGATTAAAAATTATTTTTGTAGATACAGCAGGTGGAAAAGCTCTATAATAAAAATAATCTCTCAATGAATTAGTTTAAGATTGCATATGTCAATCTTTTTTTTATTGACTGTAAAAATGCTAAACGTAAAAATCATGATCAATTTAATGATTTAGTTGACTACTTAAAGATAAATTATACTATAGATATATATATAGGGATTAGACCCAGCTCACTGATCATCCAATTAAAAACTGGCGAGAGTGGAAGAATTTTAAAAATGCCAAACATTTTACCAATCTGTTTACCAAACTAGAAACACATGGTCCAATAACATAAACAAACCAATAACAATGAAATGCATATAGTACGATTGCAAAACAATAGGGCAACAAACAAACCACAAATTGCAAAGTTGGGTTTTCTGCTTCTGATTTTCATTCCTGGTTGAAATCACTTGTGGTGAATCCTGTAAGTTAAAATTAACAACATATATAAAAGTTCAAGAATTGCTGGTAATAGAAAATTATCAAAGCTAAACTGTTGGTTATATAAATTTTGTTATCATTGATTAATAAAAAAAATAGTTCATTTTGTTATAGTTTTTGTATCCATCATCAGAATAAATCCCAACAATATATATTTAAATTGTTACATTTTCATTTACCATTGTCAAACTTACTCCATTCACAACTTTGACTCCACCCATTTTAGATAAATATAATAATAACTGAAACACAGGCTTATTCTATACCTGTGTCTATACATGTAATATATAGGGTATATGAGCACAGACTTTCAGATGACCCATCACTCTCCACTCTATCTAATAACACTGATACACTCAAGCACATATATGCTGAAAAGATAAATAATCACCAATATACATATTTCATGCTAATCCAGCAATCATCAGTTGGTCCAGATTATCATCTCCCACACATATATACTATAAGTGCTCAGATATATATCAAGATAGATAATCTTCATACTTTAATGGACAGGCTCCAATCTACTACACACTCCAACTCTTCAACCGTCCATCCAATTGAAAATCTGATGATGGAATGCTCGAAGGCCACCCTGAGGCCGAGATTCTTGTCACACTCATGTTGACCTAGGGTCAATCTGAACCCCACATGTACAGGACATAATCCATTTAATACATATGCAAGGATGGGCAGACATCTCTACAATGTAATAACTGAAACACAGGCTTATTGCATACCTGTATCTATATATGTAATATATAGGGTATATGAGCAAAGACTTTCAGATAACCTATCACTCTCCACTCTATCTAATAACACTGTGCTTGAGTGTATCAGTGTTATTAGATAGAGTGGAGAGTGATGGGTCATTTGAAAGTCTTTGCTTATATACTCTATATATTACATATATAGATACAGGTATAGAATAAGCCTGTGTTTCAGTTATTACATTGTAGAGATGTCTGCCCATCCTTGCATTGTATTAAATGGATTATGTCCTGTACATGTGGGGTTCAGATTGACCTTAGGTCAACATAGGTGTGACAAGAATCTCGGCCTCAGGGTGGCCTTCGAGCATTCCATCATCAGATTTTCAATTGGATGGACGGTTGAAGAGTTGGAGTGTGTAGTAGATTGGAGCCTGTCCATTAAAGTATGAAGATTGTCTATCTTAATATATATCTGAGCACTTATAGTATATATGTGTGGGAGATGATAATCTGGACCAACTGATGATTGCTGGATTAGCATGAAATACGTATATTGGTGATTATTTATCTTTTCAGCATATATGTGCTTGAGTATATCAGTGTTATTAGATAGAGTGGAGAGTGATGGGTCATCTGAAAGTCTGCGCTCATATACCATAAATATAATAATGATTATTACTAATCATTATTATATTTCTCTGAAATGGATAGCTCAAAGTTGTGAGTGGAGGGAGTTTGACAATGGTAAATGAAAATGTAACAATTTACTCTAGATAAATACTCTGCATATAATATATATATATGAGAAATCGTGACCTGGGTCAACTGATAAGTGCTGACAACATGAAATGCATCTTGGGGGTCATGTATCCTTTATTGTATCTTTATTTATATGAATTTAAAAAGAATGGGGAAGTATGGAGGTGTTTATTATGTCTATTAATATATTTAAATGGGTGATGTAAAATAAAAGTAGAAAATTAAGAGCGTTGATTTTGTACCCACCACAATATTAAATAATACAGAAAAAAATTAAAATCTTAAATTCAGATATTAACAACTTGCATATCTGTTGCAGTGTAAACAACAATTAAATGAATCTAATATATTAGAAATGATTCAATGGTTCTGCCTTGAAAAAATAAAGCTAATTGGATTCATAAAATTGTTGCTTATATATGCAGTAAATATAATTTCATTTTCATAAGTTGTTACTGTTTGAATTTGTTTCTATATAAATAATTAAGTGTTAATAAAAGAGAAATCTTTTTGTGTGGATAATAATAATTTATATATTATCAGTATGAGATGTTTCTAAATTGTGTTGCACAAAATCAAAGATCTTAATTTATATATGTGTGTGCGTGTATATATGAATACTGAAATATAACAAGATTTTTTAAAATAATTTGGATAAAATCTCAATTATAATTGTAAATAGACGACAATCAATAAAAACTATATTAACTTATACTACATCATCTAATATCAATAATTGTTAGCCTCAAATTAAGGCAAAATTTATAACTACTTATAGTCTTAATATAATAGATAATATAAGAATTGTAAATCAGACAGTTTGACGTTTGACTTATTGTGCTCAAACTTATTTTGCTCAAACGAAAATTATTGCTATTATTAAATAGCACAATTTCAGTTTGTATTGGAAGTTTTAATTGGCTGTTACCTGTTTAGATTTTAGCTGAAACTTTATTTAGAATAATACAAAAAAATCTTATTATATTTCAATGTTTATATTTATAAAACAGTGAAAATCATTACATTTATATATATTATAATAATAGCATGCTATATATGCATAATAATGAAGATAATATGAATTAATTACCTTCAAAAAGAAAAAATAATATTAACTTTGAACACAAAGATCATTAAAAATGATATTCATATCTTTTAAAATAATTTAATGTAAAAATTATTTGATACCAGAAATACAATTGATATGACTGGATTTGACAAAATCCTACATAATAAAGCATATCAGCTATGACTCTAAGAAAATTTATTGTGGGCCAATATATCCCAATATATTACATTAGTATTTTTAACTTCAATATCACCCAAACACTTTATGATTTTTATATACATTTAAAATTAATGTGCACATATATGGATGTATGCACAAACATACATGAGTGCATTTAAATATAAAAATAATTGTAAATGTAAATAGAATAAAGATTGGCTTTATTTAAATAAGGTTCCATCTAAAGTGTTCTACATATTATGATTAACTAATTACACAAATAAAAATTTTAATTAAACAGTATGCTGACTTTCGCAAAATGGCCTGCCTTCACAACCAAAGGCATAATAAACTGTAAATCCCAAATATGAAAAGTTTATTCTGAATAGTTCAAGCATACAATATTACAAATTTCAAGGAAACAAAGAAAAATATATACTATTCTAGATGCTGCAACAAATTACGGTTTAAATACAAATTTATATTTCTAACAAAGGTAAAGGGTGGCCCAATACACTCTGGAACAATAAGCTCTGACCTACCAAGCAATAAAAATAACTTCAATAAAGGATAAGACAGGAACAACATCTCAATGAATAATAAAACAAGCACATCTATGTCTCTAAAGTATGAGTATTTACATTACAAGAACTTATTTTATGAAGCTCTATATTACATCCATATGGTTTACTACCAATGCTGCCCATGAGATGATGGTAACTAAATTTATTAAAAAAGAAAGCAACTATAATGTATAGATACTGAACTGGGTTCAGAACTGTATGACTGTACAAGTGAATCAGCTTGGATTGGAAACATTGTTGTATATTTATATTGGGATCGTAGCTGTATAGTTAACTAAATAGGTAAAAGGTAGTTGCTGAATAGTTGCATTCGATTCAAAGATCTAAATAGTGACTCAGATTCAAGACTCCTCACTGATGAAAGCTATAAGTTAGAAACTAGTCTGGAATATTGATTGAGTAGAAATTAGATAGGGATTTTATGCACAAACTTTCTAGCATCCATTGTTTACTGTGACTTGCACTGGACAGCACTGCTACACAATATTACTGTTTTAATAGCTTATGTAAGCATAGAAAATGATCATATGATGTTTGGGGGGTTTTACACTGATCATATTTGATACATATATTTAATTTTAAATCTCATGTGAGTCAATTAGTTTAACATGACATAGGGATAACACAAACATGAAGGTTTTACTAATCTGCAGCATATATGAATTGAAAAATAAAATAGAATAGTAAGAATACAACATGATGAGCAAATATTTGATTTTCTTAATCACAATAAACAATTATTAAAATATAATATAGAAAAAGATATAAAACATGGTAGGTTTAATAATTGGTAATGCACATAAATTTAATAAAAAAAACCCAGAGTGATATGAATCTAGATATGGTAAATACAATTATTTAATTAAAAAAATATATACATTGACAATTACAAGATAGGATGACATGAAGACCAAAATGGCAGTCACAAAAGTTTGCATTGAAAATTCAAAAATTTAGATATTTAGTTTCTACAAGATTTTTCTGATGAATAAATTGTTAAATATGATGTTTAATAAAATCCATAATTTATAGTAGAATGGTCCTTAATTGTATATTGATTTTGAAACTAAATTTCCATTACAAGTAATTTTTATAACATAACATAAAAATAATAGGAATATTATGATTGGTATTGTACATGAACAGATTGGAGAAATAGACAAAATGGACATACTAATTTGGTAATGAAAATTTAGAAACATCAACAGTTTATTTCTTAAATATTACATGGAGATTAAAGCAAAACAATAATAATCAATGCATATATCTAATTTTAAAACCCAATTTCAAGTATTTTATTAAAACAAACATGAGATGAAAATAGATGTGATTATTGACTTGTAAAGCATAGGAATTGAAAAATAAAATATAACAATAAGTAGGAAAAATTATAAACCTAATTTGAAATGAAGTATTTTATAAATTTCAGTTAAAGATAGAAAATATAAAATAAATAAAAATTATGCTATCAAACGTATATTTCCAACTATGTTTTTTTTTCCATTTTCTTTCACATTCAAAACTCTTGGATTGTAGTAAAATGACTGAAGTAGCCATCTTTTGAAATTTTAGGCAGTCGGTTTACTTGTTTCAAAACCTAAACATTTCTTTGCCATGACTTTTAAAAGCAATAACAAAAAAATAGCAACACAGATTTTTATGATTACAATTTAATAATGGCATAATAAAAATACAGACAATAATAATGAGTTTGCAGTATTTTTATAGTTTTGATAAGATTAGGCAAATATAAAATAAACAATGTAAGAAGAGAAAGTAAACCGAATCCAGTTTTTTTAATGGAAATTTACATACAAATTTTATAAAAACAAAATAAATAAAATTCATAAGCATAATTTCAAAATATTTACAAAAATTTCACTTTTGTTAACTTTCTATTTAAAATTACACGTTTCGAAAGTGTTTATATAAAGACATTTGTATTATTGCTTGTTAACATCTAAAAGTGCCTGTCGTGTTTACATGCACACACAAATAAATATATAATGAAATACATGTAATATATAGGGTATATGAGCACATGTGTAAGATTTGATTATCAAGTACAATATATATGGCAAGGCTTACTCTTTTATTATTATTTAGGCATTTAGATTTACTTTAATCCTTCATCAATTAGTGAGATAACTGAAAGGAAAAAATTAAGTTTACAAGCCCATATTTCATTGTAAAGTGTTTCCCCCCTTTTTAAAAATACTAAGGTAGTCTCCTTTATCCACATAATATACATTAGTTTATTTATTTGACTTTTTTGTTTTAAAATTTTGTGTGCTGTTTTATTTATTTCTTTTTTAAAAAATTGTTAATTGTTATATCTTATATTTAAATCAAAATAATATATTAAGCAACATTAAAAAATATTATTGCATTATTGTAGTATCCTAATGTCTAGTTATTCTGTTTAGACAAAAAAATAACTTGAATGCATTTAAAAAGTCTTCATCATCACCAGAAGAAATCATTTGTAATGAAAATGGTAATTTCATCTCCAAGAAAAAGGCAGTAAAACAAAATACAACTGCTGCTACTACTATTATAAAATGAATTTTGTGATCTAAATAAACCAATTCAAAAAGAGAAATTTGTTCACATATAGAACATATTGATCTGGTATTGATTTGTATTTTGAAGTGCTGTTTTTTTACTATTTGCTACAGCAAATTTTTTTTTCTAAAACAATTCGGCTCTAAGTTTGCAAGGAGCTTTCCTTTGAATTCTATTCTCAGCTAAATCTTCCCAATAAAAACTAACACAATTACTCTTCTTTACAAAATCTTTGTGATAATCTTTATAATATACAGTTTGCCTATTGATAAAAATCATGTTCTATGAATTCATTGTATATACTTTTTTTTAAATAAAGTTTTGTCTCATTCATTAATTTTATATATCAAACCAACTAAAATGTGATTTTACAATACTAGACTCTATAGTATCATATACATCAAGTTAAATAACATATATATTGGTCATATAAGCTTGTATTAGAAATTTAAAGAGCATTCTTAAATGAACCTTTTGGAAACTTTTACACTGTGTTGATAAAAGCTCCAAGTTTTACTTTGATATAACAAATTAGATAAGGTGACAGTCTTATTATACTCAACTAATTTCTTCTAGTACTTATATCACTGTGTTATAATGACCTATCTTTTATCATGATAAGAATAATAACAATTGACAACACACTGAAATCTGTGTTGCATTTCAACATCCCTATTTATATTTTAAAAAATTAACAGGATATATTTAAAATGATTCAGATATTCAAATTGATAATTTCCCATGCTAAATCTTTTGAAGACTTTCTTTTTATATTCTTGCTCATAAAGAACTTTAGTTTTTTTTAACACTCATTACATAACAGCCTTTGTTTGTTGTATTCAAAATATTAAGTACTTTCTGTAGATCGTCTTTTGATTTGGCAAATTAAATAATGATAAAATTAGTTATTTTAATTGCATGTACATTTTTTTCTACTGCACAGATAATTTTTTACTTATTAATAATTTTGCAATGAAAGATTAAGATCGAAGCCTTCTGGATCCTTATAAATCAAACATATTTAGATTTCTACAAAAATACATTTTCACAAATTACAAAATTTAATTAACAATATCATTAAGTTATGACAAACTTATTAAAAGAGATAACTTCTCAATCTTTAATTAGCTCAAAAATAAGAGATTTTCAATTAAATATTTCAATTATCTATTAACTAATAACCTCATATAAGCTATTTATACATATAAGCATGTTATACTGTCATTTTTGAATTCTAACGATTAATCTTTTTTTTAAGTACTAAATTCACACCCCCCCCCCCACTTGACACGCTATATAAAAAAAGTCTTAATTGAAGTTCAAAGAATAATTGTATCAATGTTATATTTCACAAATATATATATATTACATACAAAGTAAAAATGGGTAATGTTTCAGCTGTATTTTTCCTGTTGAAGGTTTATTTTATTTTATTTTATTTCTAGCATCAGTTGATCAGTATATTAGAATTCTATTGATAATGTTTTCTATGTTGTGGTGAATTTATTTTATATTCATGGGAAAGTATGAATTAAAAAAAAAAATCATAAATCATTTTCTCAAGATGTCTAGAAAAAAAAAGTGAATCTAAAAAATTTCTCTTATAGTTACATATTATAGTTTATGGATTATTAGGATTAGTTTTCTGGTATTCATATTTTTCCAAATTTAGTGATATCATATTTAAATAAATTCCACACTTCTCATTCTAGTTCATTAAACAGGGATATAAATTTTAATCATGAAAAATATTTTTTTTTATTTAAAATTCAATAAATATTTTTGCTTTATTAGAGTAATTTGCTTTTGAAATACACAAATTTTATCCAACACCACTTTGGTTTATAATCTTAATAATTTTTTTTACATTGAATATAAGTTTGATATTTAACAAAGATGAATATTTTTTTAAAAAAAAAAAAACTGATTGATAAAATATTTTCGGCACATTTTTGTATTGAACTAGAAATTCTCACTTAAATAACTGTTTTATATAATGATGCTCCCTATACCATCTATAAAACCTTTTGCAATAGAACACTGAATTTTAAATTTTTACAAACATCCAGTTATATATTTTTTATAATGAATATTTTTCAAAAAATAGTTTTATGTTTTTCTAAAAATCTTTCATGTTTTATTTTTCTTATCTAAAGAGTAGCTTTTAAATGAAACTTTTGAGACAGTAAATAATATCAGTTATAATGATATCTGTGTTCATTAAATTCTATATTGGGAAATATTTTAAAATTTTATAATTGT
The DNA here is from genome assembly GCA_028023455.1 of Epiperipatus broadwayi. Classification (NCBI taxonomy): domain Eukaryota; kingdom Metazoa; phylum Onychophora; class Udeonychophora; order Euonychophora; family Peripatidae; genus Epiperipatus; species Epiperipatus broadwayi. The sequence goes on from JAQFVV010000132.1 coordinate 2,429,140, forward strand.
ATTTACAATTATGAAAGAAATATATTTTAATATTTTGATGTAGAACATTTTACATTTCTTTTAAATCTAGGTGTTTAATTAAATTCAACTCAGAGATCTTTGTAAGTAAGGTCAAATGATAAAGAACTTATTTAAATACTGTATTGTACTTTTACTATATCAGTTTAGATTTTCCAAAAGCATTTTGGTACAAGAAATCTTTAATGTATAAAATCATCTTACAATATGCTTGAATTTAGATATGATATATATACCATAAGCATAGAATAATGAACAGGTGTGGTACAAATCATACACCCATTATTTAAAACCTCATACAAATTATATAAAAGCAAGAAGGTCTCAACATTTATTTTAATCACTCACTTTTATTCTTTTCTTAATGAGAAAAATAAATACCATCTTTGAGATATATTTCACCACACTAGTAGTAAAGATTTTAGAATGAATTAAAAAGATTTCTACAATATGTTGGTTATATAATAAGTTTAATTCTATAAATCATGCAATAAAAATACACAATAATTTCAGGTGCTTTAAACATTCCTGATTTCTAATTGGATTCTTTATGTCAGAGAATTTGACTGTGATTGGGCTTAAAGATATATCATTTTTGTTATAAAACACGTAGTTTTATTAAGTCTTACTATAATATGAATTAAAATTGCATCAAAATTGTCATACAAAGATAATAAAGGATAAAAAAATTCTTTATAGTTTATTTGAATTTAGGGTAGAGATATACATTATATATACATTTATCTGAAATTTTATTTTTATTGTATTTCAATGTAACTTTGTTACTTGAAACACTTAAAAGTTTATATGTAGTTTTGCATGAGCTCATTTATTTTATAATATAAATATTAAAAAAAAAAAAAATAAACTTTATCAACTTACATTATTAGGATCACCACCAAAATTTTTAATATTATCCTTAATCCAATTTAGGGCAGCAATTTGATCTAAAAGTCCATAATTTCCTGATTTCCCTCCTGGTGATAATTGAGATATAACATCTAAGGTTAAAAATCCAAAAACATTTAGGCGATAATTCATACTAACAAATACCATATTGGCCTTTCTGGCAAGTTTTGCATTTGGTGAATAATTTGGCATACTGCTATTTCCATACATTAAATAACCACCATGAATCCATACCATAACAGGAAGCCGAGCTTTATCATCTAACATTGGAGTCCATATATTTAAAAAGAGGCAATCTTCACTGCCTTCAAAGTTATTTGTAATAGGATTTTTTTGAAAACATTGATTTCCAAATTTGCTAGCTAAAAAAGTATTAGTCCAACATGAACCATCATGTACATTTAATTTAAAAGGCCTTTGCCATCGAATTTGAGCTACAGGAGGTTTTGCATAAGGTATACCTTTAAATACATAAGTATTATGTTCCACTAATCCTTGAACATATCCACAATCTTTTGTATTAACAGTAATACCAGTTTTATGTACTGGATAAGTTTCTGAAGTTTTCCGTGTGCAAGCTATAATAATGATAATGAAGCAGATAAAGATAAGCACCCCAACACCTGTGATGATCATTCGTCGTATATTCCAGAAGCGTTCCCTTGCTCGCAACTGTGATTGAAATTGTAAAAAATCCTCATCATCATCTTCATCAAATAGGTTCGCATATTGATTGTTGCGATAAGGAGCCATTTTTATTCTGTTTCCATTACCCATGATTTGTTGAATAATAAATATCTGTTAAAAAAAGAAAAGCATAATTAGCAATCAACATTAATTTATCATATACTACAATTAATCTATTTTAATGCATGTGTATCTTTAACTGAATTATCCTGTTATTATAATTTCTAGACCTATCTTCAGAAAACATTTTATATAGTAAGAAATTTTTGAACTAACACATTTATTTCTAATAAAACAGTATTTTATTATATTAAATAATTTAATGTTACCAATTCACTTGATTTTATACTTTATACAATATGTGATAAATCCAAGAGCAGTTGTCTTCTTTAACTCTATTCATAGTAAGTCTAATATAACTGCTGTTTAATGTCAAATATAAGAAATCACTGAATAACATTACTAAACATTTTATGGCTTCAAAATACTATCTTATTTAAAACTATACACATAAACAAAATAATGCTTATATTTTGTTTTAATAACTAAAGCAATGCTTGTAAAGAATATTTACAATAAATTAACCACTTTTGTGAATCATACTTTTTTTTATTAATCTCAAAATAATCACTTGCTTGTTCAGGATTGGTTTGTATTCAACTCTAAACAAAAATGATAACACTTTTCAACTTTGTAAAAATAAATTATTTTTTTTGACTACACTTTTTCTTCTAATTCCAATTTAAATGATACCAATTCTATAATTTCCTAAATCAAATTATGCAAACGCTTCAAAACATTTGTATCTTTTCTAATTTGATGCATGATTAAATAACACGCCTCAGAAAAGAGCAGCACAATAAAACAATAAAATTCAAAAGTAACGCAATTTACATTTTCATTAAAACACTTTACAATGACATCCATAAAGTAAAATAAAATTTATTCCTTTATATTTGCTTATGATTTCAACTGCCCAGCAATCATCATCATAACCACAATATTTAAATATATAAAATTATATAATTAGTGCTTATTTACGCATCTAATTATAAAAGACATTATATACTGTAATACTGTAGATGGTGGCCAACACTAGTCAACTCAGATATTACAAACTTATTAACATAAATGCATTTTAAATGTAAAAACAAGTACTAATTTATTTAAAATTTTTACATTACTTAAGTGATAATATGAAGATTCCAAAACATTTTTTTAAACAATAAGAATACAAATATGTATATTTGTTAGGGGTGATTGTAAAAGAAAGAGAAAAAGCATAATAAAATAAATAATTTTTTTCTCTCTCTACAGTAATTTTATTTGTCTACTAGCTTTTAATACTTTAAAAATAATAACAAGAGATAATAAGTAAAATTTTAAGTGATGTTCATCAGGTTTTTAAAAGAAAAGAGAAAAAAAGGTTTAATATTTTTTTTAACCAATACTATTTTAATTAATAAAGTTGTTTTTATTCTCTCTTTATCTCTCTCTGAACAAAGATAATGTATTTTTCAAATCAAAATATAATTAAAGGATTATAATGGTTTTGATAATTAAAAAGAAAAGAATAACTACAGAGATTTTTTTCAACAATTAAAGTAGGATTAAAAATTTTAATTAAGGAAAAAAGAGGAAAATAGCCTTTTATAAAAATATGATCTCTTGGTCAGGGTTTAATCCTGTCATATTTGAATTAATATGAAAAAATTGTTACAAAAAATAAAATAGGGGCAGATTAAAGCATTAGACATCAGTATCTACTCTAAACAATGGATCATTCTTGATTCAATTTTTGGGAGATGAGAAACAGGCCAGCTGAAAAGAGAACAGAGAGAAGTTAAGTTTTAATTGGAAGTAAGACTAATCTTACTACTAATCTTTTAAAAAAGGATTTTGAAATGGATTTAAAAAACTATATGCCAAGTTTTAGCTAAAAGCTAAGCATCACTACAGCTAATCATGTAACATGTTCACTAGAAATATGAAAGAATACTATTTGGAAAAGACTGCAATAAGCCATGTGTTTAGTCTAAAAGCATGACTATCTTAGCCCATGTTAATCTGACCTGCAAAATATATTGGAAAATGGACAAATTCAATTTATACTAACCTGAAAATCATTATACTGTAAAATGAATACATATAATTGTCTTTACTACCTTGTAAATCAAATGTTAATGTGGAAGTTATCATCAAAATGAAAATTTGAATCTACTAAAAAAAATGTTAATATAAGAACTTCTAAAAAAGATTATTTGAACTCAACATTTGAAATTTACAAAAAGAAAAACTAATATGAAAGAAACTGAAAGTTATAACTTCACATGAAAAATTAAAAGAATAAATCCACTGTAAAATAAAACATAGCTGATATGCACAGCATTAATTACACATTTTCATTTATATGATTGCATTACCAATATTTTTTTATAATCTCAATAATAATTGTTATTAAAAAATAATTTTGATTTAAGTTTTTTTTGTTGAAATGTTTTTTTATTTATTGTATTTTTCCTGAAAAATTTGTAAGAATTATAGGATAATCTCATTTTCATAAAACAGGGGAAGAATGTCTTTTTGTTAAGTAATATTTACTAATGACCTCTACCTTCGAATTTTTCAGACACTTATTTCCAAGGTTACAGCCTTAGTAAATATTACTTAATATAATAATGTGCATTTAATAAAATTTATAATTACTCTTTTGTTAAAGTTTTCAGATTTAATTATTAAAAAGGGGGGAATAAATCAGAAAATGTTAATTAATTTAATAAGAATCAATTGATCTTGCTATATGAAATTATAATCTTTTGATAGAGATGTATTAGACTTGAAATTATCACATTGCCATATCTTTTCTAAATTTATTAATTAATTTTATTAGATAATTGTTAAAAAATACAGTTAATGTTATTATTCTTCCAGCTATCTGTTTTATGAATTGGCAGAGTGTGTGACATGATTTTAACATGGTATGGTATTTTAAAAGATTGATTAGCTTCTCCCAAATTAAGTGTGTACATGAACATTCTTTTCTTGTCACTGTCACAGTAGTTCCTAAGGTCTTTTGATCCTGAGATATAATGATCAATTTATTTGTATGCAAAGGCTGTTTGTATTTGGACATCCAGATAGTTCTCTTAGGTGGCAAAAAGATAATGATCACCTGAAAGTCCATTGACTGCACTTTATTTTTTAGATTAGAAATTATTTTATAATTGATCTGTATACTTATAGCACCATATAGTCAGAGCACTAGTAATGATGATCAGAGCACTAATGATGATCAGCATGTATCAAAATCCCTGCATTTTTGTGCATTATAGTAACTTTAGCAATTAAATATGTGCATTAAAATAATTGCTTTTGTATTAGGCCTAAGTTTGGCAGTGGCTAGATAATTATCCAGATTGTATAATGTATCTCTTTTAAATCCAGTCACAAAGGATAACTGTTGATTATTCTTGTTTAATTCTGGTGATTTAACTTATTATTAGAATAATGATTTATTTTTATTAGATGCACTTATGCTCATGACCTTTTAAATGTATCAATAATTATTTAGTGGGGATGATGAAGATTTGTCATCAGCTTATGCCACCCATTTTTACACACTGCTTTAATATAGTATCCTATATTTTATGGATTTTAAAAAATACAAATTTTTCAAATTTTTTAAATAATTTTATAAATATTTTTAATACTTTTATAAATATTAATCTTTTATCTTATTATTAATTTTGATTGATTTCTTTTGCATAAACTATCTTATATTTCTAATATATATATAATTTTACATTTGTAAGAGTAAGATATAAGATTAATATATATAAAATTATTAAAAATGTATACAAATATATAGTTACTGGGTTCATTGAAAAATTTGTCTTTTTAAATATAAGATATTGTACACAATGACTTTTATTATTATATATAAGTTTGTATGTACAGATAAGGACTAATTATATAGTTATATATATTGGAATATTATAGCTGTGATAATGACTGCTGTGCAGTTGAAACCATAAGCAAATATGCAGAGTATAATACACACACATGTATATATATATTATACTTAATGTTTTCATGGTTATATGATGTAGATAAATTATAACTTTTTGGGCTATACCGTGTAGTGTTTTCCATTAAACACCGATATTTCGACGGAATAGCAACCACCATTATCAAGGTTAACTTTTGAAACAAAAACCGTTAGATCTTAACAAATAATGTGACTGTGTGTGAGATGAGAAATGAGATTCAAGTTCAGCATTCACAATATGAGACTTATCAAAATGTTTATTTCCCTCAGTATTTTTATGTATTAATTTTAAGTTAATATTGGATAAAATGAGAGGTTTCCACATAGCTGGAATACATTGTGCTTCATCAGTTCTATTTAAACCAGTAGGTCTCTTTAATATTTCAATTGACTCTTTCATGGTTCTTAAATCATATCTCTCCAAATTAGCTAGTATTTTTGTATTGTCAAAATTAGGTTTGTGACCAGTTTCTAAATAATGGGAAGTAAAAACTGATGTGCTAATTTTTTGATGAAAAGCATTTTTATGTTCCTTAATTCTGACATTAATTCATATATTAGACTGACCCACATAGCCTCTTGAGCACTGAAAACATGGAATTTCATAAACTCCTTGGTGTTCCAAAATATTCTGTCTTTAAGTTTATATAAAAAATCACCAATTTTTTTGCCAGTAGAAAAAGTGGTCTTTATATTAAAACAAGATAGTCTTCTACTGATTTTATCAGTAACCTCCCTAATGTAAGGCAAAATTACTCTATTAAAAGAGGAATTATGAATTTTATCCTCTTTTTTCTTTTTAGTATTAATGTTATATAAAGCCCTACATATGATGTTTTTATTATAATTATTAGAAAGCAGAATACTTTTTGTAAGTTCTATTTCTTGAGAAAGATGTTCTTTATCAGATAAATTATAAGCTCTAGTGAAAAGATTTTTAGCTACAGAAAAAATTTGTGCAGGATGATGATGAGAATTAAAATTAAGATATCTGTTTGTATGAGTGGATTTTCAGTAAACTGATATTGACAATGTTTCATCACATTTTCTTGCAATATTAACTTAAAATTAATAGGTAAAAATACTGAGGGAAATAAACATTTTGATAAGCCTCATATTGTGAATGCTGAACTTGAATCTCATTTCTCATCTTGCACACAGTCACGTTATTTGTTAAGATCTAACAGTTTTTCTTTCAAAAGTTAACCTTGATAATGGTGGTTGCTATTCCATCGAAATATCGGTGTTTAATGGAAAACAATACATGGTATAGCCAAAAAAGTTATAATTTATATATATTCAAATAATTAAACAAATCCAGTAATATAAATTCAAGTTTTTAATGTACATAGGAGCATTCTCAACTATCTAAGTAGTCATTGTCAACAAAGTTTAAAATTTTTAAAACCAAATGTATAAGGTATGTTCAAAAACAAACACTTTTTATTTTTTGCTTTCCCATAATTTATTAATTTTTATATTTGCTGCCTGTTGATTTATTAATCATTTTTTATATTTCTATATTAAAATCACCTCCTTTATTTGTTATTGTTTCTTTCAATATGTAACATTTTTACATATTTATACCTAAAATCAAATCCAAAATTATATTTTTATTACGGTCATAAAACACTGATGTTGATATATCATTATTTTCAGTATTATTTTGTTTAGATTTCTGAACACTTTTTAGTAACAGTACAAGTTCTTAATATTTTTTTCTAAAGTATATGATTCACCAATATAAGCACTTTCACATTCACATATCCATTTATAGATTATAGAACTTTGGCTCACAAATAAATTTTCATTTTTAGAATTAAGAATAAAAATTTATTTGTGATCCAAAGTTCCATAAAATATAAATGGATATGTGAATGTGGAAGTGCTTATGTTGGTGAATCATATTGTACTTTAGAGAAAAGGACTAGAGACAAGTGTATTGTTACTAAAAAGAGTTCAGAAATCTAAACAAAATAATAATGAAAATAATAATATATCAGCATTAGTGTTTTATAACCATAATAAAAAATGTAATTTTGGATTTGATTTTAGGTATAAAAATGTAAAAATATTATGTAGTAAAAGAAACAATAACAAATGAAAAATAAAGAAGGTGATGTTAATATACAAATATAAAAATTGCATAATAAATCAACAGGCAGCAAATGTAAAAATTAATGAATTATGGGAAAGCTAAAAATAAAAAGTGATTGTCTTTGAACATACTTTATGTGTTTGGTTTTAAAAGTTTTAAACTTAGTTGACAAAGACTATTTAGGTAGTTGAAAGTGCTCCTATATGGATTAAAAGTTTGAATTTATATTACTGTAGTTGTTTTATTATATGAATATAAAGTTATATATATATATATAAGTTAAAGGAACACAAACATCAATTAATATTATTACACACACACACACATATATATATATATATATTCTAACCTCCCCCCGTGCGTCCTCACCCCAAAAATATACTGTTTATTACGAATATTACGGGTTCTAGCTCAGTTAACAAATAAATAAACGAAATATTCAGCATTAATTAAAATGATTACTAGCTCTAATTTTAAAAAATACAAATACGGTTCAATTTTAAAATGAATTAACAAATATTTACTATTTTCATGAGACATGGAGTGACAATACGGGGAACAAGATAGACTACATTGAGACATTATCCACACGATACTACCTCAATGGCATAAGAACACTATCCCCTCTTTTTACTATATCAAATAACTAACTCATAGTATTCTTACGACTTTCTAAGCTCTATTCACTACGATTAAAATAATAATCATATCTTAATCATTTTTATAACAAGAATCTAGCTCAATTAAATAAAATGAAGTAAAATAAAATAAAATAAAATCTCAGGTTCATAAATTGTATTCTAACTGATTTAAAATTACGGTAGCAAAATATGAAAAGGGAATTTTATGTCATAATCTACTACACAGCAACTAATAATAATAAAAATAATAATAACAATAATAATATAATATACTCTTATTTCTTCCTAAATGAAATAAATAAATACGTACGCGGTAGTATTTAATAATCTGACAACAGAATACGTGTGGCAACATTAGCATATAATTTAATGTAATATTGTGGCAACCGACTTATGACCAATAAATAATATAAAATTATGATCTTTTAATTTTAACATACCAATAAATTCTCAAAATTATTATAACACTTTTATGTTTACCTTTTGTGCAAAACCTATATGTCTTTTTCAATTATAAATGCATCGTGATTTCATGCATCCATGTGGAGAAATAACAACGTGGACACAAAACTTTAAAACAAATTTAAAACAAAGTTTATTAACAACATAAATAAATTAACAATATTTTTACATTATGTACATTGGATATTCCTTACTCTCCTATCTCAACTTAGTTTACTAGTTTATAAAATTGAAATCAAAATACTATTTATTTTTCCTAGTTAAATCTTATCTTTAAAATGCTTAAGAAAATACAGTATTATTATTTGATTTATTATTATGGTTAGCTTGTTACAAAATGCATTTCTTATATGCTTATCACAAACACTTTGCATCCCTAATATTATTAAAATTATATTTTTTTTTACAAAATTTACATTCGTAGTAAAATTCTACAAAATAATAAAATTCTAGTTTTATATTGGTTGTATGGAATCTTACAAAGTCAAAACATTGTTCTACATTCGGTATTAGGTTTTTTATTGTTCATTATCTGATGTTTATTAATCCTAATATTCTCATTTAAGCCTTACTTCAGATGATATAATTACAACTATTAATATACCATGCACAAGTATATGTTTATTATACATTATTGAACTATTTTCTTAATAAATATGCAATACTTATTTTCTAAATATTATTTAAAAAAATTCAAATTTTATTATCACTTTTAAAACAACTTTGTTTAGATTTCTTTTCAAAATCTTATATTCATTTCCGAATTAATTTTACAATGTATTATATGATTCTTTCTCTCTTTATGATATTTTGGACTTTCAATTTTAAAGTTACACAATACAATACATTCCAGATAAACTATTCTTACATAAACGATAACATATCTTCAGTTCTATTTTATTCATTATTTCTTTGAAAATATCTGTCTGACCGATGCAGATTCACAAAATAAGGATAGCGAAGATAGATGCATAGGATCAAAATGCAACTAGAATATTACTCGTCATATATCTTGACAATCATGGCACAGTGAATTAAAAGACACTATAGAGGAGTGACCTTTATCTGTCTACCAACCTCTATTATAGGAACGATGTTAAAGCTATTTCTTCAGCTTTATTATAACATCCAAAGTTTAAAGATATGCAAAAACACTGTCCAAACTATATGTGTTCAGTCATAGGGCTTAGTTAACTATACTGAAATCACACAAAACTAAATATGATCCAAATCCTTTATTTTTCCCATTTCTTAAAAAAAAACCATCATCTTGGTTTCCTCTCCACTAGTACTTCCAAGTCACTATCCGATCTTATTTCTCAAGATTTTTCTATACTGTACATCGACAAATACATATCTGCATTACTAACAATAAAAAAATTCATTTATTTTAAAAACTATTCCACTGTTCTATAAGAAAATCTTTTTACTACTTTCCTCCATATATTTAATCATATACAACTATTTAAATATCTGAATACTTTATCACATGAAAGTTCAAAAGAATCACACAATTGTTCTGTCAAATTATATTATCAATTACTTTAAATAAATTATTGCATGCATATTCCGAATTACTCCTATCTCATTATATGTTAAAAAATGTTGTATAAAATGTGTACATATAATTTAAACTTTCACACTTCATTCTTAATCAATAGATGATCTAAACAAAATACATTATGCATTATAAATAAATATCAATATTACCAAATGATCTTTATCTTCTCGATCACGTTCCGTAGGCTTCACCATCCATTTGATTCTTGTAGATATAAGACTCACATACATACACTTTATTTTAAACAATATTTCTATAATTTTATCAAGCTATTATATTTAAATTTTTAATATTAATAAATTTATGTTTATATGTTTTCCCTAATCTCACATAACATTTTATATTCTAAATAAATTAGTAAAATATTTAAACTATATTTACTGTACTTCTTTATCAAACTTTCTTGAAAACCGTTCATATTAAAGCTAAAAAAAAAAATGTTTATTATTTCTTCTTCAGTCACTTCTTGTTCAATTTTAAGACAAAACAATTATTGCTCTGTTTAATAAATATTCATAGACGACAATCCTTGGTTTTTCATAATATTTAATACAATTATTAATTATGATATTAGTTAATCCCATAAAGAAAACGTCTACATATTCTCTTTTAATATTTTCTGCTAAGATTTTCCCACGCGACTTTTATGATGCATCTTCTAGGTACTTTGCTTTAAATATTCAGTAAATTTTTCGGTTTCCATGGATCCATTTTCATTAATTAATTTAAATTTATATTTTCTAAATCAAGCATTTCTCCAATGAACACTTTATAATATTTTTTCAATTCTTCTTAGAGAAAGTTTTCTGTTACTTTTCCATAAAACACAATAGCTCTTTCATCTTATTATTCTGTAACTTTTTTCCTTCTTTTAAAATTCTGGTACTATATTTTTGTAATGTTTCCTTTAAAAAGATAAACATTCTTTTTACTCATTATAACTTTTACATAATTTTTTTTTTCTATATAATAAACACATCTTAATTTTTCCATAGAGAAGAATAATAAAAAAAAAATTTAGAGTAGCCTTATAAATTTGTGCGTCATAATTTTTTCCTGATGGCAAATAACTTCTCTTTTAAGTTTTCATATAGAGTCCAAATTATATTCCTCTGAGTTACAATAATAAGTTTCTGGTTGAGCATAAATAAAGCTGTATCAAGGCACTTTACAAATATTTTTCCTTTAGCAATATTTTTAGGTATTTTTTCCTTTAGTACTTCCATTTTTACTGTAAGGTTTTGGCTAAACTTGAATAAAATTACTGGCAAGAAAACTTTTAAAATTAGCCCTCCATGTAAAGGCAGTTCCAAATATTATATGTTAAAAAAAAACTTTTACAATAAATATAAAATTTTAAAATTATATCTCTTTTCTAGCTTACGGTCTTATCCAGCTAAAAAATATGTTACTCCCTCCTTCACTTACACATTACTTTTCCCGCTTCGTCTAATTCTTATATTTTGTCTGCTAAAATACCTCCGTTGATTGGTTAATGACTTTTTTAGCGTGAACAAATTTACACATTTTAGTTTTATAATAGATTAAGACCTTTAAAATAAAGAATTTATGACATCATGTCTTAAATATTATTTAGAATAGTATTTTTAAATTCAATTATAGTTTTATCAAAATCATTTAAACTTTAAAAACAATTATTAAAACAATATTTAATATTTCAACTTTTACTTTACGGATCGATAGCAATTATATTTAGTTTCATAATTCACAAACTTTATTATTATTCTAACAAGCGTGTGTGTGAAGGTATATAATATACAGTCACATGATTACTAACTTTAACAGATGATTTTTTAATTTAAGTCTCGGTCTAAATTACCAAAACTGATATATTTTATAAAAATTTGGAAAATAATTTAAAAATGTAGAACCAAATATAATTCTCACCATCCTAAAGTTTATTTTTAAAATATATTAGATTAATTTTGACTATTAAATATAATTATAATATTACATATCGTTTTTATTTAATTTATTAGTTTTAAAATATTATACTCGAATTAATAATATACTTTTAACTATTTATAGCTGTGTTATTTTATATGGCCAGCTTTTACAATCATAAGCAAGGATATAATTAAGCTTTATTTAACTGTTTTCTTTTAAAATAATCCATTACACTTTTATATACCAGGTATTTTCAGCCTTAAATTGTACTATAAGATCTAATGGATCATACAATTATCAATATACTACACAAACGTATTTTAAAATTTAAAATTTTTAGCAATTGACCATTCTACCCTATTATGACCTATAGATAAAGGCACAATATATATATATATATATATATATATATATATATATATATATATATATATATATATATTGTACCAATATGAAGTGTTGCTATATGGACTAGGTTGCCCATGAGGTAGAGACTCTATTAAAATTAAGTTAATTAATTAATCAAACATAGAATTAACCTAAGTAAAATAAGAGACTTTATATGTCTTATTCAAATTTCCTCACTTATACTAATACATTATTTAAAGAAATTACTTAGTGATAAGTGCTACCTCTTAAAATATAGAAAAGTATAAGACAGTGATTTGATACTAAATAATTTATGTTTCTTAAATACTATTTACAAATATATATTTTGGTTGATAGAATAATTAATCCCTATTTCAGCAATACATAAAATTATTAATAATATATTTACAATTTGTAAATAAAATATGGATATATATAAAATGTAATGAATAAACAAACATCTTATCTTGTATTGATGTTAAATGTTTGGACCCATGGAAGTGTAAAAAATCAACAGACATATATTTATAACTAAGAGAAAATATATATGCATGTATGTAACTACATTTTAATAAAAGATATCTATTAATGTTTTAAATTATTACAATTTAATTTGTCTAATGAGTTAAAAATGCTAAATAAGTTTTTTATATCTGCATAAACTAATGAAGTCTTAATTTGAAATAGTGATAATTATTTCAAACTAATGAAGTCTTAATTTGAAATAATGATAATTATTTCTCTTAATTATATTTTATTAATACCATTAATCCTAAAATAAAAGAATTAACATAAATAATTGTAATAAATATAAATAAATTTCCAAAATGGATTTACTAATTCTTGGTAGGCATTAATTGCTTGATAAGAATATATTAATTAGAAGTTCCAAACTAAATAAAGTATGCTATATTAGCAGACTGTGAAAATATGAAATATTGTAGCAAGATTTCCTCTTAATAGATAGTGTAAATCATGTTAGATGTCAAGCGTTGTTAGCCGAGAGGTCATCGTAGCCGCCGTGCAAGCAAGTAATTGGTTGCAGACGGTTGTGGGTTCGCGTCCCGGCAGATGCTATGGCATATGAGAAATCATGTTAGATGCCTCTGAAAATAATTATCCATTTCTTATTTATAATACACAATAGATTATATGGTAGGTGAAATATGTTTGAGCTATGATTTTAAATATATATATCTGCATGATTTCATTCCTAATTCTTTACAGAAAGATGGTGTTTTATCTCTATATTATATAATGCTCCTTAAATACACACAAAATACTCATAAACTGAAAGTCTATTCATGAAAAATCAGCTAACCGGTAAGATATTGCAATATTATAATGATGCTGAATGGAATTAAAATCGATGTTTCTCTACAGATAATTCTCTCGTAATATATATATTATCACAGCTGCTTAACCTTCTTATTGATATTAGATACTAATATTTAATGTAAATTGGAAATTGAATATATATAATCCATGAATATTTCAGTGAAATTAAGTTCTAAATCAAGTCATTATTAAGCCAATGTTTTTCACTTGTTTAGGAAAATAAACGATGAACTTTTGAGTTTCCATGAAATAAACTTTATATAGGACTTCAATAGATTGTCACCCCAGTGATATGATAAAATCTACCACATTTTAATTATCTCCTACAACAGGTGAATGTATATAAAAAGCAAATATGTTTTTTAAAAAAAGAAGCATTATCCCTTTGGTTGTTTTGACAATAATTTGAGAAGTTTTATCTCCTCTTGGTTTTTAATAATATCTCCAGTTGTTTTCTTTTTCTAAAATTATTTAAAACATTAACCATTTTTACACATAACAAATTTATACAAAGTTGGCATTTCTTGTTTATTCCTAATATTTCTATCAAGATGTGTGCATGTATTTATAAATGTATATGTAGATAATGGTCATTGACTTCTGAATAAAGTAATAAAGTTATTTTAATGTCTATAAAATTTTTGAACTGCTTATAACACTATTATGACTTCTGTTATAAGGGAATTGCTTCAGTCAGGTTTAAATGATATATTAAGTGAATAAATTTATTTTATTTTTATAATGTATCTTTTGACTACAAAAGAGGTGATATACACCTCGATGATACAAATTCCCTCACTAAGTTTTTAAAACTATCTACATAAAATCTTTGCAAATTTTACACAAAAGGTAGTACATATTTCAACTGATTTTAGTTACACTGATTGAGCTATCCAATGGCAGTGAAAACTTTGCACAAATCACCCATGAACATTAGATGAATTGACTGGATTTAAATAGGCCTTGATAATAAATTATATATGAATGCAAACGATGCCAGACTTAAATTCAACTCCTGATACTAAAGTGAAAAAAATGACTCTCAACTGAACCATGTTTTAATCTCTTGGTGGACATCACAGCTACACAATGAGCTAAATAGAACACTATATGGTTACTAATCAGAGACCCCCAGTTTGAATAGCTTTAGGGAATGCAGGAAATCTTAACTGAACATTCTTTCATAAAGTCAAAATTTATTAATAATTACTATTTTCACTGGGGTTTCACTCTATCAGCTACTTTATAGTATTCCCAGGATATTCTTCTAATGGTGATTCACTATTAACCTATATAAAACTTCTGAGTGCAAGCCTATTTCTGCAGTTTGACTGAATCCCCCAAGAACAGGCTCAACTATACCAGTGTGCTCCATATTTCTACCTATCAAATTTTACTCATTATTAGCAAGTAACATCTCTTTACTGGCTAATACAAATGGTACTGCTGTTACATAGGGATTTGAGAAATTAACATGAATCATAAGCTTATCATCTATTTTAGTACTTATTTTAATAACTTAACTACTTAAACTTCATTATTTATAACACTAGACATTGTAACACAACTAATGACATGACCTAACAAAATTTTGACTAGAGGTTTTGTATTTACATTTTTTGGTTCTCTTGCCTTCATTAGTGTGTTATATGTTTTAATCATATCCTACAAAACTAGGCATATTATGTGATCAACATTATGTGGTTGACTATCATATATTTTAGACTCTGATGTCATAAAGATATTGTAAGATGGGACTAAATATAATAACCTACTATAACCATTTCATAGCTTAAATCAACCATCAAAGACTTAAAAAGGGTTGGCTCCTGTCATATCCTCAAGGTCCCTACTGGACCCAGCTCTCTCATATCTTATCTGTTATGATTATTAAATTTATTTATTACTAAAACTTACAAAAATTTACCATAGTCATAAATTTGACATTATATGGTATTTGTTATATCATAATTATGGGATACCATTGGTTTTAGGATACAGGCATTAAAGGTTTCCTTTTCACCTTCTGGCATGCTTAAAAGGAAATCATTATTTCTCACATCCCTTTTTTATCTTGAATGATCCTTTGTATACATTTAAGAATTTCTTATATCTATACTTCTGTGGATCACTAACTTGGGTAGTCTTCTCAAGAACATGATCACAAGTTTTACTATTACTATTCAAGAGTTATTTTCTGCCCCATCTTCTTTAAATGTTTTTGAACTTCTGTGATGTCTCCTCTGTGGTCAGATGTTTTCTCACATATAAGGGGTAATATAAACTCCCTATATCCATAATTGAGACAACTGGGGTAAACCTAATTGACTCATTTTGGGTGATGTTGATTTAATATCATTTCCTTCAACTGATTTACCCAAACCAGGTGATTATCTTCTAAATATACTATAAATAGCTTGCCCAATTCATACATATCTCTTTAGCATGGTTTAGACTGTAGATTTCACAGAGCACAGGATGTGCCAGACATTCAATATTTTTATCCAGATTTTTTATTCTTTGAACAAGAATGATGTAGCATGATCAGTTAGAATAGCCTCAGAACTTTCCAAGTTTAAATTGAGATTGATGTAAGCTCTTGATGACACTCTTACTAACAGCTTTAATCACAGGATATGCCTTAATAAATTTGGAGAATCTGTCATATGCTACCAAATCAGTTGCAGTGTGCTAGCATACAGATGATTTGTATATTTACATTTTAGACAAACTTAACAGTACCTGAGTCTATTTAATATAGAGACATAACAACCAGGCCAATAGAATAGTCGGCACAGAACATATTCTATTTTCCTGAGTCCATAGTGAGCATATAGACAATGAATATAATAATCAATTTAACTCTTATATAAGATGGAATTGTGATTCTGTATGACATCCTTTTGTTTTCAGTTGTTTTATCATGCAACAGCTCCTGAAGCAATCTGTATGTCAATAGGGACTTATTATTATCGATCATCTTCTTGATCATTCTAAACTCTACATTTTATTCTAATGAGTCATCAAACTTTAAAGGGATAGCTATAATAAAGAGGTTATTCATAGTTGGATGGCATAGTTCCATCTTAATGGGATACCTACTCAAGATGTCAGCTACAACATTATCTTGTCCTATTGTCCCTGATAATCAAATTGTTCAGAAATGTACTCCACCTAATGAGACTATCACTGATCAGATAACTCCTATTGATGAATTCTAAGCTTTAATGATCAGTAATGACCATGATCTTATAACCTAATAAATATTGTTGGAGTTTCTGAAAGACTGACACCATAGTTAAAGCTTTCTTTTCTGTGATGATGTAGTGCAACTTGGAAAACCTTCAGAGGTTCTACCGAGGAACTATAAGATGCAGTTTCTGTTTGTGTTCTAATTGGAGTAGGACCATGCTGAGACCATACCCACTACTATTGGTCTGCCCATAGAATATTTCCCAAAACTGGAATAGCATAAAATGATAGAATCTAAAAATTGATCCTTTATCCTACTAAACTCTATTGAATGGTTGTCTGTCCATTTCCATCTGTTTTTAAGTTTTGAATGATGGATGATGTCATAAGCAAAACTCTTGTATAACTTATGCTAGAAATTGCAGCCACCAAAGAAAGAACACTGTTTTTGTTTTCTAGTACAGGAAAATTATGAATGTCCTTGACTTTGTCAGGATGCAAATTTATTCCATCCATTACCACTATATGACTAAGGAAATCAAATTCTATTTTCACTGTAAATTAATTGTTGGTGATCACAGTTAATTATGTGCCCATGCTTATTCATGAAGTCCAACCTATTTCAATTTTCATGAATGAGTTTGGCCATGATGAAAAAAGTGTACTCAAAAGTACTTTGGTTGGATAGAATATTCAACTAAATCTGTTGTGTAAATAGTTTGGCTTTACTACCATTGCCCATAGTAAATTTGTGTTTGTTTCAATGGCAATATAGGGATCTTCAAAATTTATGTCCAAAATTTTAAGAAATAATAATGAAAACTTGATTCCCTGTATGTAACAATGCCTTTATTGAGATTCCTTATATGGTTATAATGATTTTTAGGCATACATGGAATGGGTTATTTTCAGGTTAGAGGTCAAACTCATAATCTCCAACACCAAAATTCAGCAAACCTATCTTATAATTTTGTTTCTCCCCAAATTAACAGTATTGTCAAGGTTCTTCAGTGAGAAATGTTTCAATGGTGCTTGCTCTAGTTTCAGGGATAAGATTTCAGCAGAGCCCCTAGCATCTTCACAGTAATTTCTTAAAAGTTGCTGACAGGATAATTTCCAGTGGTTTTGGAACCACCTTTGAACCTACATTTGTTTCTAATATTATTGGGTCCCTTACAAACTGATTAAAGCAGCTGTAGTCTGTGATGAGATGTATCTGAGCTCACATTCCTATCTCTTTGTTCCAGTACTAGCTATAACTGGGATATGCTATAGTAATTGTTTTTATCTGGTTTTGTAATTACTAGATAAAGGTATCTCACTTGCCTACCAATACTTTTTTATTGATGTATCAATTGGCAGTGATCAAAGCCTGTTTTATATGCTTCAGCAAGTTCCTTCTTATTATCTGGATAATCTGATTTTTCATGAACTGGAATGCAGTCAGCATTTTAAATTTTTCTCTCTGGCTCTGGAAGAATTGGGTTTGTTTGCTTTCTGGGAGCTGTACCTCTATTCTAACTGAGCTGCTTCCTGATGTCTTGATTGCCTTCATCCCAAAAATTTTCCAACACCTTAACTCAGTGTAAGTCTAAGGTTTGTGAAATATAGAACTCCACCAATCTTTAGCCAATGAATACAGGTGATTACTCTCAATAGTTAACTTTTCCATTTCTCTTAGCTGACTTAGAGAGAAAAACTGATCTAACCTGGTTAAATAGAGTTTTAATCAAACTCTCCTGTAAACACCTTTAATTGTATAAACTTAGCTACACCACTGTTGGATCCCTGTAGAATACTGTCTAAATTATTCTAAATTTTGAGAAAACTAATTGAGAATAAATTAGTCATATTGTTCAGGTTTCCCTTCTTCTGTACAATTGTACAATGCCATTTCACTCCGGAGGCAGGAAGGTTAATGATCAATAACTCTGTGATCTGTCTCTAGCTCATCACTAATAAGTTTTATCTGATTTATTTTGTCCTCCATGTTTGATATCTTGTATTTAAAACTTTCTCCTTGAATTCTTAGACAATTATGTACGGCTTATATTATAGTTATTATTTGCTAACTCATCACACATAGCTTCTTTTTGTCTTTTAGCAATATCACTTATCTGACCTTTGATGTTGACTATGTTATTCTGCATTCCCCTAAATTCTTTCAACAATGTTTTCATTTCCTTTTCTGATTTACTCTATTTCTTTACTATTTTTTTTATGTTTGATACTAGACCTTATAATCATATCTTCAACTTCTGACTACATGCAACTTATCTCACCATGAAGTTCACATTAAAATCTCACATTAAAATCAATTTTAGTTTCCTAAATCTTGCTGATTCTTCTTGACACATCACTAGACTATTTTTGTGTCACACTAACTTTATCAGTAAGGTCTTTGAACCCTCTTTCAAATTTCCCTTGAGTTAAATCTAGTTTGACTTCTAACTTCCTAGTTTTCTCTCTTAGCTCTTCAAACCTTGTGTTACATTTGTTATTTGATTCTTTCAATTTAGTCATACCTGATGCATCAAACCTCACATTGATTTTACCTTTCAATTCTCTAAAATCTTCCCTTACTTCCATCTTCTGTTCATCTAGTCTCTTACCAATATCTTCAAATTTTTTGTTAATATCTTCAAAATTCTTATTTAAGTCTTGCATGACTTTCTTGCAATTTTATTTACAAAATTTTATCAAGCAATTTATTTAATACTCTATAAATTTTATAAGCACAGTAAAACTTATAAAGTATTACACAATTTAACATTAGGTAAATTTAAATATTTCATAAGTGCAAAAAGATTATTAAATTAAAAAATGGATTTAAAGTAAATGATTTATATATTCCCACTTTCACTTCTAGATACCTAAGATTGGCTCATAAATTACCATGTGTATTTGGAAATAAGATGGTCTCTCTTTTTTCCTAAAGACTTTATCTTGTGGCTAAAGTGAGAGGATTCTTACAGTTTTATCATCTTGTTTAAAATCATGCTGGTGTGGAGGTTTGGTTATGTTCTATATAATTACAAGCAATTTATTATTGTTTTTCTTTTTTTAACATTATTTTTAGCATTAATCATTCTTACACATAACAGATTTATATAAAATTGGCATTTCTTGTTTATTCCTAATATTCCTATTGATATCTGTGCATGTATCTATGAATATGTATGTAGGTAATGGTTATTGATTTCTGGATAAAGTAATGAGCTATTTTGATGTATATAAAAACTTTGAGCTATTTTGATGTATATAAAAACTTTGAACACATACGACACCGTTATGACTTGTTATAAGGGGATCATTTCAATCAAAGCTTTAAATGAAATATTAAGTGAATAAAATTTTTTTAAGGATGATATACATCTCAATGGTACAATATATATATACACACACTAATGCATAATAAAATAGAAGTAAAAAGTAAAGTCTCTGATCTAAATTTATTGCCAATATTCATTTGACGACTTCTTTAAATTAATGTTTTATTTGTTAAATCAATACTTACTTTATGTTGCTAATTTATGATTGATAATATAATATTTAGATGACTAATTATTACATAGTAACCCTTGCATAATTTGATGTATGACAGATACTGAATCTTAAGACCTTCAGATAGCTCCCTCTTGTGGTACTCAAATTTTTTATTGATTCCTGAGCAATAAAAACATTTCATTATTTAATTTTATCATGTCTCTATGACTGATCATCTATTTATTCTAAGTCAATTATTATTATTAATTTAATGCAGTATTTTTTAATTAAATCCAAATATGTATCATGTATTTATTAAATCCAGCATGAAGAAAGTAATTCTTTTATTAATATTAATATATTATACTGTTTTAACTTTGTATGGACATTACTATGTAATGAAATACTTTATGATATCTAGGGATTCTTTTTATTCCTGCATAAATTCTATATCTTATATTGGTCAGAGGGTATTCATTTATTATTTAACACTCGCAAAGCATTTGCACAATTGGCTTGAAAGGCCGATATGAATGTAATTACAATTATATACAGATGCTATAAAAATAAATGCTTATTTAGATATCTATTATAATATCTAGTGAAAAAAACTTACTTTTTTATTCCATGTTAACAAATATAATTAAAATATTTTTCATTTCCCTTTACAGTTAATAATTCAAATTAGAAAAAAAAACATGACTGAGAGAACACATGGGCATCCCTGACATTATTGAACAACTGGTGTGGAGCTGGACTGTTTGCTAGAAAAGCTGATAATAGATAGATAGTTTGAGAATTTAAATTGAATCCCAAGAGATTGTAAAAGAACTAGAAAGAGACTATATGAGAGATGTGATGAAATAATAAAGATTGCTTGTGTAATGTGGAGAAAAGAGATTATAGATTAAAGAAATTGCGTTAAACTTGGAGTGATATTTATCCTGTAGTAGAATGAAAATGGTTTAAAAATGATGATGCTGAAATAATATTAAGCATATTATGTATATTACATCAAATGGTTTTTATACTGTATCAAATATATAATGACTTCATAAAGTTTAAAAAATTGCCAATGTTGTAGTATGTAGAATGATACTCTACAAAAAAATAATTCTCAATATAATTATAAAAGTCAAAAATTAATTATATTGTCATATCTGACCTTGCCTTAAGAAATGGACTAGTCCAGATTCTTTCTTTATCTAATCAGATTGAGCACTCAGTGCTACTAACTAATGTATAATCATATGGATAACCAATGTATAAACATGGCTCAGAGCTAAAATATAAGTATGGTCAATGTGTAAAGATGTTTATAAAATCCTACCATTGGTTAGTATGGGCCAATGATGCTCTCTGAATCTGATTGGATAAGGAAGGAATCTGGACTAGACCACTTTTGAAGGCAAGGTCAGATATGACATCCCTTCCCCTGGCTAAATCCAGTCCTGGAGAATGAAGTCATTGAGATGAGCTGGATGACATGTGTTTGCTTTGTTGGTTTTTCAGGTTTATTGCTGTTTTTGTCTTTTTCATCATCATTATTTGATGGTATTGTTCCTGGATGTTCACCTGGGTTGTTGCTGTCTTCAGCTTGGAAATCATTTTTGTTTGATGTATTTGTTTCTATGTGATTCATTCACAGTTGGTTTAGGTGATGATGATGTTGATACCCATCTGCTGTCTGAACTACTACAGTGTAGGATCCTTTCAGTTGTGTAACCATTGCTGGTTTCCATTTGGTGCATACCTAGTACATTCTAGATAATACATGAGTGCCTTTTTGCATTTTTACATTATCTTTTCCTTTTTTTACCACAGTTTGGATCAAGTTTCAGGGCTGACAGGTTAATTTGCAGATATCTATTGATTAGCAGTTTGCCTTTTCATGAGCAGCATGGTCCATATGGAGTCTAGATCAGGGCCCTTCAGGCATAAGTCACTGAACTGTTTTGTCTTTACTGGCATGTTTTGATTCATTTTGCTTAATGTTATGATCTGATTCATCTTTGTCACTGTAGAGCCTAAGTGATTGAACCAGTCACAATCTAATAAGTTACTATGATCATCTGATTCCACCACCAGTGGAAAGTGTATAATCTTGTCAGGCATAGTAATTTTAACTGTTGTTTGGCTCAACAGTTTTATTTTATTGCCCTGATAGTCTCTGAATCCGATTGCTGACAAAAAGGAAAGGGATCTGGCAATAAATAGTCAGCCTTTTTGGAAGCAGAGGGGAGAGAGAACATTTGTCTAACTTGAATAACTGAATGCGCTCTCAATTGAAACCACTTTCAGCTAGGAAGGTGTTTCTATTATAGTATTACCGATACATCTACTCAGTGTGCAAGTGCACAATAGGACTGGAATCTGCTATGATTATGGCCAACTCAAGGCAAGCTACCCAGTACAGCCAGAAGAGTCTTGGTTAGAACTCATGACCAAGCTAATATACACAGCTGGAAGTTAGTTGTCACTCAGGCATGATGAGCTCATTATTGACTAAGTTATAAGTAAAGTTGCATTTATTAATAGTATATAACATGCATGTATATTTGTTCTAATAAATTACATTTATTAACGTTGAGAGTGTTCATTTTTTTTTTTTTTTTTGATATTACTATTGGTTTGGGTCTGCAGCCAAACACAACAGTATATTGCTAAATCATGCATACTTCAATAACTTAAAAATAATACCATTATAGCAAAAAAATCATTAAATCGAAGTTGATATTGTTGAAGTGCTACTGTAATTACATTTTAATTAATAGTTATTTAATATATTTATAATAATATTAAATCGTGCTTTCACACTTCCAACGTAAAGCTATAACAACAAATTGAAAATTAAATTAAATGGCTAAGCGCTTTCAAGAAGATGTACTTCTCATATTCATAGCCAGTTTGCCATTTAATTTAATTTTCAATTTGTTGTTATAGCTTTACGTTGGAAGTGTGAAAGCACGATTTAATATTATTATATTGGACAAACGTAAAGTATAAATATAACAGGTTATTACTTAATATATTTATATAATTTTTTGGTATTGAAAATATTGATTTTTTATTTTATCTTATGTTTTTAATTATTTTTAAATTCTTGTTTAAATATCAAAATTATAAAATACAGATATTTTACAAAATATTATTTATATGTAATTATTGTAATATTGTAATTTTCAGTATAAAATATATATGTGCAATAAATAAATAGTATAATAAATGTTAAACAAAATTTATACAGTAAATAAAAATAGTCTTTGAGGGAAAGATGAGATAAAAATAATTCATTCAAATAAAAATAAACAGAAATAAAGCAAGCAAAATAAAAGATTATTTTTTTAATTTAATTAATAATATTCGTTTAGCAATCGTTCAACATCTTCGCTCATTTTTTAAATTCCTATGTTGAAAATTATGTTAAAGAATTTTAATTCATGTTAAATAATTTATAATAACAATTCATAAATTGTGCTAATTCAATATTTAAAAAAATATTTAAAACAAACGTACGGAAAATTGAGGGTTTTATTTTATTAACTAACTATTTTTGTTTAACATTGTTTTTATCTAACATATTAAAGAGTTTACATTTAGGCTGCGGATTAATTTTTGTCTATTAAAAACCATTGCTAAAACAGCCAGAGTTTTTTTTTTTAAAAAAATTAATATTACTTTCAATATATAAAATTAAAAAATATATATATGCATAATAATAAGTCATATCGTTTAGGGGAAAAAAGATAAACTTTGACCATTAATATTATTAAAAAGTATTTGGGTCAATATTAAATCTTTCCTTTTATAAAATCTAATTAATTCTCAAAGAAACAAATACAAACAGTTTTTATTTTTAAATTTGAGTGACAGTTTAATAAAAAAATGCTTTGTTTTAAATTCTTCAATATATAAAATCAATAAAAATTCTTTAGGCATTAAATATTTTTTCACAACTATAAATTTTATTTTTTAAATGTATTTTTATTAAAAACAATGTACTACATTTCTTGCTCTTTTAAATCAACAATAATTTTAAATATATAAAAAAGAATATATTATTTTATAATACAAAAGTAATATGAAAAGAGTGATTGTTTACTAGAACATTAAAAAAAGACATATGGCTTTATTGCTCAGGAATTTGTAAGACGTTTGAGCACCAGAATTGCGGCCAGATCGATTCTGGGACCTCCCGATTCTGACGCACTACAAATGGCATCAAACCACACAGGGTACACCATAGTATGTTAATGATTTGAAAGTTTATGTGCACTGGCATTTGACTTGTGGTTTATATAATGGGCTTTTCTACAATATGATTAAGTGTGGAGTGGATTGAAGCCTGTCCATTAAAATATGAAGATTGGCTATCTTAATATATATCTGAGCACTTATTGCATATATGTGTAGAGATGATAATCTGGATCAACTGATGATTGCTGATTTAGCATGAAATACATATATTGGTGATTATTTATCTTTTCGACATATATGTGTTCAAGTATATCAGTGATATGAGATAGAGTGGTGAGCAGTGGGTTGTGTGAAAGTCTGTGCTCATATACGCTATATATTACATATATTGATACAGTATATAATAAGCCTGTATTTCAGTTATAAATGTTTTTTTTGAAAAATTTAAACTTTATTTATACTTGTTCAAATGTATGGAACTATTAATAATAACTCACAGATTTGAGCATTTTGAAAGATATTATCTCCTTTCTACTTCAGATGTTGCTAGTCTAACCAGTGATAGTCACCTTTGGAATTAAAACAGTGAACTTTTAGATTTATGAAAACTTAATCCAAGATGCTGCTGCCACCAAGTAGCTATTTTGTCAGAGATAATAACAGTTAGCAGAAGCTTATATATTTATATATTGAGAATCTTTGATTTTTTCTTAAAAAAAATATACTAAGTTGACTTATGAGGTTTATTTGGCAATAACATGAGTAATCTTTAAAAATATATTTTTCTTTTTACTTTTCCCTCTTTATCTAATTAATATTCATGTATTTTCTTAATTAAAACACACAGCTACTACATTTGTTTCATGAACAACCTTCATTTTTTAAGTGATCTAAAGACAATAAACACTTGAATTTCAATGTTCATATTGATAACCTAACATTTTTCTTTATACTATCCTCTTAAATTAGGGAATAATTTTTACTTCCTGTAAAAGAGTGAACAATTGTTGCACTATGACAATATTTACAAATGTTTATGACAATATTTACAAATGTTTAGGTTTTTTTTATCATTTTCCTCATCTCAAACATCCATTACACTGAAACTATGCACCAGCATAAAAGTTTTAGACACTATTTTCTCCCTACACATATACTTAATAAATAATCTTTACTCATCCAATAAACCATTAAATATCTGAGCCTCCTTGCTTACACGATGATAATTTGATATTTTTCCAATATACCATTATTTCTTTCTGTAGGCTTATGTTTTTTCTATTTCTAGTACCTCATAGAGAGGTAAATAATCATTATTCTATAGATATACATATACCAATAAGCATATGATCAATTAAGAAAACAAAAAAATTAGGCAGAGAAGAAAAAGTAATAAAAAAATTAAGAGTTTCTCACATGACAATGTTAAAAACAATCATTGACCTTGATTTTAAAAAACCTTTGACAGATATGTTTAGTTGGATAAATATATCTTAAACTCAGTGTTCATGAATCTAAAGGCTAACGGTTTAATTTTTATGATATCTCTCAATGGTCAGGTCAGAACCCCCCCCCCCAAGAGAAAAGAATAATACCACTAAAACACTGTGTTTCCCTATTAACCGTGCAATTAAATGTATCTAGAAAAGCTTAAAGTTTAGAATTTTTCTTAAAAAATATAACAATTCAAATAGATGGTGAAAGATGTAAGTATAAATCACAGAATAATAGTTTTATATAAAAGAAATAATAAGTTTAGTAACTCATT
Source organism: Epiperipatus broadwayi (assembly GCA_028023455.1). Classification (NCBI taxonomy): domain Eukaryota; kingdom Metazoa; phylum Onychophora; class Udeonychophora; order Euonychophora; family Peripatidae; genus Epiperipatus; species Epiperipatus broadwayi. Next base: position 2,455,822 of record JAQFVV010000132.1, read on the forward strand.
CTTTAAAAAAATATTAAATAAAAAATTAAAAATGTATAAATTTTATGCAAGTAAATGTATGCATCTGTCAGTTATTTCTTTGTCTTGTTTATTCAATATATATAATTTATGAGTGCACAATCATATGTTAAATTAACCTTTTCATATTTAAACAATTTTTTTCCTTTGCCAAATGAGAAATTGATTTAATATTTCACCTTTTAAATTTTAATATTAAAACTTTATTTAATATTAAAATTCAATAAATTATGCTTGTTTTGTTAGAAATTTAAGTTTATAAATGATAAAAATTCTAAAAAATCATACTTGCACTTTCCAAATATAAAATGAAGATAAAAATATGAAATATGTAGCGGGAACAATAACTTTATGTTTATTGTTACTTTGTGATAATGTTATTATAAAAAATAGTGAAATATTTGGTGAATGAATTCCAATTTTTAAACCTGAAGTCATAATAAATCTATGACATATTTTTCTGAAATTGATAATTGCATTTATATTTATTAAATTATCACAAAAATTCAGAACAATGTATATTTAACAGCCGACAGATTACCATAATAGTAATAATTTCTACTTCTGGGGTAATGTTACTTCAAGTTTTTTAACTTGTATTTTTACAAATGAAACAACTTTCAAAATAATCTGAATGTAAACATGCAAATATTTATTTTTTTAATAATTATCAAGAAAATATTTTGTAAAATAATGATAAATATTTAAATGCACTACAAAATTGTGCAATTTCCTTATCATTATTATTGAAAAGAATAGAATAAGTTTTAACATTCATCTTCAAAAAAATAACCAATTAGTGATCTCTAGTTTTTGTTGGTTTGTGTTTCTTTTTTTCTCTGTAAACTTCTCTGTTGATTACTGACACCTTCAGATTATTTTTATAACTAATAAATTAATAATTATATTAATATAAGTTTTTAATGCAAAATGGACATAAATAGTAAAAAAAGGCCAAGAAAAACAATTTAAAGCCATAACACAGCAGCACTATTACAGCACTCTGTAATACACCAATTATAATTGTTGAGTTAATAAGAAAAAAAAGCAATGTTGCAGAAATAAAATGTAAATGAATATTTTACACTACCTCATTCCATAAATATTGGATGGAAAATCCAAAGATTCATTGTCACCAGGATAATAATAGATGGAGTAAATTTATTAAAAGTTCTGCTGAAGCCTTGTAGTTTAAGGATGTTCTGTGCAATAAAAAGCAAGCAAAGATAATAGCTATAAGAAATGTTAGATCTTAAAAGTTTGATTATTATTGTAACAAAATTAACAGCAGAAAAATCTGGATCACTGATAATGAATATAATATCAACAAAAATATTTTTCTTTCATTGGTAAATCAACAATGTAACCAATTCTAAAAATACATCCCTTAAATTAATAAGAATTATTAAAGATATAAGCTAACCAAAAATATAGATCTCTGTATTCCTGGTTAAAAATTCCTATTGATTTCAATATATTAAAAATGTTTTTAAGTGTTAAATTAACAATTCATTAAACAAAATGATGCATCTATAAAAATATATGCTTAATAATGTAGCAGGATCATAACTTTTAATCGCAATGAAAGATTGGTGATGAGCATACTGAAGAGCATTACCACTTTATAAGCCTATTGCTAATAATGTTATCCATGCAATAATAGTATCTCCTGCTCATCATAATTAATTGATATTGATATGCCACTGTCATATGTACAACAATCAAAGGATGTATAAGAAGATAAGAAACATGAGCTCATTGAACATTTTTATTTGACTAATCTGGCATCATTAACCAATTCCTATCATAGCATTACCAGAAATCCACGTCAATGTTTATGCCTTTAGTCATTTCATCAGGGATACAATAATCTCAATCATGATATTGCACTACTTAACTACTTAGTTTAACTATCAACCTTAAATAATGATATGAACACATGAAAATTATATATAGGCCAAAATTTAAAATTTAACACTTTATTTCATACAGTAACAATAATATAAAATGCACGAAAACACTCTTTCAAATAATGGACTCTTCCAAAATGGAGAGCACAACCATTGACAGAGCATTTAGGATTATTCCTACAAGGTAGTGATTTTTTAAAATAATTTCCATTATAATATTAATTACCACAAACTAAAATATTTCTTTCATTTTCCACATTTAGTCAAAGTTGTAATGATATAGATACTTCCATATTTCACCATTCTTTTTATTTCATAAATAATTTCATATAAATAAAGATACAATAAAAGACAAATAACCCATTTTTTAATAACTCACTAAAATTGCATAATGCATAGTTAATATTACCTTAAACAGATAAACATATAATACACTTCAGAATAAACTAGATTAATATTGAATAGAATAATAAAAAAATTATTAAATAAGATGTTCATGAGAGTATGATATTAAAAAAACTTTATTACATATGATGTGTATACAAAATTGTCATACTTATCATTCAAGCTGTAGATGAATGGTTGAGTTTGTTTATACTTACTTTCCTTGTTTCAGATGACAAAAAAATGAAAAGTTGATTTACTTATTCTTGGGTTTCTTTATTGATGATTGGCAAATAAATAATTCAGTCTATTAAGTTATCCTTGGTTTTTCTTATTTTTGGCTGAAAAATGAATAAAATATCTATTTAGTAATCATTGGTTTTTCTTACTTTGGTTGCTCAACATCAATATGTTTTCCTCTTTCATAACTTATTAATAGGTATAAGTTTGGAGTAAATCAACAGTGCGATTTCAATTTACGAACACACTTTTTCAAACAATGATAAGATAATTTTCCTTTCAGCCTGGGTCTGGATCATCACAACTCTCTCATTTATGGAGCTGTATGTTAGATTAGAGATGAATACTTTCTGAAAAATGCCTAACCACATACATTAAGGCTTGAACCACAAGTGTATATCATTATTTGCACATTTTGGTTTATAATAATAAAATAGTAATCTTACCAGAAAGTATATCTTGATGTACAAATTTCAATACAGAAGGCTGTGGTGAACCATATATAGTTTGGTAATGACTTCCTTCTTATAGTACAGCAGATTCTTTTAGATCCATTTCCCCTGCTAGCAAAATACATCGCATTTCAAATACTTAATCATAGTTCTTTATATTTATTAAAAAATATGTTGTTCAACATCTTCAGCTGCCAACCATTAAAACTTCCCTTATCTATATCAAGTGATCTCTAACTATATGTTTATTGAAAAACAACATTTAAAATCTAGAAAAAAGAAAAGATAACAGATGAAAAAATATTGCCTCTTTATAAATTTGAATTTGATTCAAAACAAATTACAATTAATTATTAACTTTAATGATTTGATAACCTTCTGTTACTTTTTAATTCTGACATCTCCAATTTGTTGCTTTTATCGTGAGCAATATTATAGTCCATTTTATTTCCTTTTATTACAATTATATTTTATGGTCATTAACTTATTAGTTTTCTTTCTTAATAGAGACATAAATATATTAAAAAGAGTTTGTCCTAATATATTCTACTGGTATAACACAAATTCAATTAACTTTCTTTTTGTTAAGTCTATTCTATAATAATGACTGTCCTTTCTTATCTTCTAGCTAAGTATGCAATTCTATTTCCAACTGTAAACCAAAAATGATTTAGAATATTGATTCCCAACATGTGGCTTAAGAACCACATCTGATCATGTGCATTTTAAAGTGATGTTTGTGCTCTGATTTCGTATTAAATGCTTTTTTTGGAAGGAGGAAGCCTACATTTTTTTTAGGAATATATATAATAATTTGTTAAAATGAATGAACAATTTATACTTATTTAGCTAGCTTCTTGTTCTTGCTTCCATGTTTATTTCTCCTTCCCACATTAACAATGATATGTTACATAAAACTGTATCATATTCCAATCACTACACAGATCTGCTCATTTAGTGAACAAAAAACTTAGTGAATCATTATTGTAATATTATATCAGCTTCAACTTATATGTAATCAAAAAGTTATTGTTAGATATTAATTTAGAATCTGTTTTTGAAAATATAATTATTTCTTAACATCACATGATCACCATCTCATATTAGCACAAGCCAGAAACTAGTCTGGGGATATTGGATGAGTAGGCACTAGATAAGGATTTTATGCACAAGCCTTCTGGCATCCATTGATTGCTCTTGTCGGCACAAGATGGCACTACTGTATGAAGAGTTTTGCTTTAATTGCTTATGTTCTTTTATATCTGATTACAGCTGGATCTACTGACTTTTTATCTTCTTTAAAACTGCAAATTTTTCAAAACTTAAGTATCTATAATATCTTTATGATGGATCAAAGAAAAGATACAGATTTATTTATGATGCAGAAAATACATTTATTTACTATATATAAAAAATTGTAATAGATCTATTAGTGCTACTTATGTTTGTATAAAAACAGCTGTAGTTTATAAAACTATTAACTAGTATTATCCAAATAATAAGAAAAGCACAGTATTTTTTGATCAAGAAACAAATTATCTTAAGGTACAACACATCATTGCTCTATCGAACAACACATGATCATCATTTCTTATGCTTGCTTATAACTGCTATTAAAGCAGGCAAAACTCTCTATACATATTGCCACATAGTGCAAGCCAGAGTAGTCAATGGATGCCAGAAGGCTTGTGCATAAAATTCCCACTTAAGACTCATAGTTTTGTAGTTAAGTAGAGATAAAACATGGCTGCTGGAGGGTTGCATTAGATTCTAAGATCTATGTGCAGTGCTCTCAGATCCAAGGCTCTTCACTGATGAAGGCCACAAGCAGAAACTTGTCTGGGGATAATGGATGAGTTGGCACTAGATGGGGATTTTATGCACAAGCCTTCTGGAATCCATTGATTACTATGGCTTGCACTGAGTAGCAATATGTATAGAAAGTTTTGTCTGTTTTAATAACCTCTATCAAACAATATAATAACTGCCTAGAAAAATAAAATATGGAGTTTAGTATTAAAACAAATTCCAAATATCTCATTCAAGTATGGCTTGTTAGTATTATGTTTGTTAAACAACTTTATTTAATACACAGAATATAAAGAACTTCTCACGGTAGTATATTTGTCTGCCACAACTATGGGCAGGGATTTGAGTTTGGGCCAAGTAAAATTCTTTTCAAGGGCTTATGATTTATCTCTCAGGTAATTGGCTAATATTAACCCAACTAAGCATTCAATGCTGATTGGAAAATGACCATCTAATTATCTTTAACTAGATGGTTTGGTAAAACATATATGAAAAATCATTCAAACCTCTCACCAATAGGCTCTTTGAAAACCTGGTGAGTACTGGATTTCTTCATTATTTTTTGTGAGTGATTAATGCCTGAATTGGATTATTCATTAAAAATATTATTTTACGTGTATAAGTTTTATTATAAATTTTTTTTTTCAATATTTTGAAAAGCAAAACATTTTTACAATTGCTTATCTATTGATTTATATGGATTTTGTATAATTATTTTTAATTACTCAAAGGTACCAAGCAATAGAAAAGCAAATTTAAGGGCTAAGGATTCTTGTATTAACTCTCAGCTGACAAAAAAAAATGATATGGTATGTTGAGCAAAATTGTTTTGCCCTATTTGACACTTCAGTGCTCAAACATCACATGACTCCTAGGTAACTAATCTCACAATTATTTATTTTTAAAAAGTGGATTTGTTTTCCGATTATAATTTTGTATATATAATAATTAAACATTAAAAGTACTTATTATAATTAAAGCTAATTTAGATGTTTTAATTTTTTTTAAATTTTTATTATATAATACTTAATTTAGTTAACGACTTTCATTAATATTTAGTTGTGACTTCTCAGCACCATTTATTCCGGATTTTTAATTAATAAGCTAACATATGTTGCTACCAAGTCACTAACTTCTTAAAAATTTCAACACATTATTTGTCAGACTTAATTAAATAACTTATTTTATCTATACATTTTGGCTTAATATTATAATTTATAAAATTTGTCTGTTTATTATCCAGTGTTAATGAAATAATTTATTTTATCTATACATTTTGGTTTAATATTATATTTTATAAAATTTGTCTGTTTATTATTCAGTGTTTGCCTGCCTATTTGTTTGATAATCTTTGCTGCTCAACAATGTACGTATGTAATTATATAATCATTTCTATTATATGCATATATAGATTAATCTGTCTACCTATTACTCATTACCCACCTACATAACTACATATTTACTTAACTTCTTATTTTCATATTTATTTATCTGTCTACCTACTTACCTATCTCTCTCTGAAAAGTAATACGCATGTAAAAAAATTATTTTGCTATAAACAATATTAATAATATATATATAAGAATTTACTAAAAATATTCTTCTATTAGTTTAACTGCAAATAAAATCCCTAATTCTTTAATAAAACACACATTTGAGAATTACTAATATGATATTTGAATTTAAAATTGTTATATTTTAATATTAATATCAATAAAAAAAGAAAAGGCAATACATTAAACTCTACAATTTTTTATCTTATGATAAATAATAAATGCAATAAAAAAATTATCAATTAATTGCAGGATAAGGTTCTCTCCAAACTAAATTCGGTTTCTTCGCCCAAACTCTTTTGCGCATTATTTAAACAAACTTTTTAAATTCATCCATCCATTTCATAACTGGTCTTTTTCAAGATGTTTTGTAATTCTTGAAAATCCAGGTTAAGATTTCAATAGTTCATCAATTGTCATATTTTATATTACATGTTCAATCCAAACCCCATTTCAGTTTTTTAATTCCGTCAGTGATAAAATAAATAAGGTTTAACAAAAAATAAAATTATAAAAATTAAGGTTTATAAATATTTCAATATAGTCTAAAAGATTTGATACAAAATAATACAATAACAATGAGGGAAGGGGATAAAAGGAACAAAAAGGTTGAGAAATACTTTAAATGGTTCAAGCATCAGAATTAATTACTGTTACAGAGTTACCAAGGGAAAAATACGTTCAATGAAGCAAAATCAATCAGAATGACGTAAAACTCTTCTATCATGATGACCGATAATGAATAATAAGTTAATAAGATTAAGTGAATAATTCAGAAAAAAATAATCATACTTTAATCAATTAAAAGATTAAAATAGCTTAATATGTGCAGAAAATTTTTATTACAGCAAAGCAATATACATAAATAAATAAATTTTTTTTACAGACGGTATTATTATCATTAATAAAAAGATACTAAAAGTGAAGATTATAGATTAAAATAAATAATTTTTTAGTCAAGTTGACAAATGATTAGTAAGTTTAATACCGTAAGAATATTGAATATATATCTAATAATTTCTTGGTATTAAGGTATTGTATTTGTTTGCCATTTCCCAAAACATGACTTCAAGTCTAGGTGAAAGGAAACGTAAATTTTGGCAAGTTCCAATCAGATTTATGGTTTTCTAGGTAGCTTAATCACAGGCATCCAGATAACCATCCAATATTATGTCAGTTAATAAGGATCTAGTTATTTTTAAGAGAGAATTAAACCAAGATGGAAAATTATTCACATTCAGAAGTTTATTGAATAAAGTTTTCATCGTTTTCATTTCATGATGAAAGATTGTTGGAAAAGTGTTTGACTTGCAATGGACTATTTAAAGACTATTTACCTTTTTTTTGTACTTATATAAATAAAGTTAAAAGTAGAAACAAAAGTGAGTGAGAAAGATTATAATTTTAAAAGTTACGCTTTCATTGTTTTGATTGCTGTGTATTTTAAAGAAAATTAAAGTATAAATGAAAAAAAAAAAGAAAATATGAAAATGAGTTTGAAAAGTCTTAGATCGGTCAAGCGTTCGTGGCTTAACGGTTAGTGTAGCTGCCTTCCAAGCAGCCAGTCCGAGTTCGCTTCTCGGTCAACGCCTTGTCATATATATATAAGTCTTAGATCGATGATTCATGAAAGACAAGAAGATATAAAATGAAGATAACATTTATTTTCAGAACATTGGCTTAGTGATAGCTTCCTACAAAAAATATTAAGAAGTATGCACATTACACATTGTGCGTTATTTTCATTCTTCCTTAATTGCTCATTTTAATATAATAACACAACTCTCCCTTTTACTAAACAGAATAAAAAAGAGTGCAAAGAAAGTTATGCATATTATATTAAGACATTTTAATACTTTAATAACTTTAATAGTTGATCCTAAATTGTCTAAGTTTAATATAAAATAGATTGAAAATATTTGGAATTGTTTAATAAGGTTGTATTGATTTTAGAAATTAATGTAACATATATTGTTTATGAAAAATATTATATATTAAATTATAGACTAATATTAAAAGAAGATGGAATAATAGTTGGATGAGAAAAACTTGAGTTCCAAAATAACTATGGAAGAATATTTAAGATATAAATTCTAACAGAGTTATCTAAATAATTGCTTTTGATGATTTTTAGTTTACTTAAATTTCATTAACTGCAAAGTGTAGATCTATTGTTTATATTGGAATACTTATATAATTTTTTTTTTCTATATGTCAAAGCATTGGCCAGGAAGCGAACCCACGACAACTGTCTGCAAGCAACTGCTTGCTTGTGAGGCAGCTGCGCTGACATCTCGGCTACCAATGCTGGTAAATAAAAAAAAAGTAATATGATGGATTTGAAAGGTTGATAACAGAAATAATAATTTATAGATTTGATAAACAAATTTTTTGTATAGAGACAAGTATAAGACTAAATCTGGTTCTCTAATTATTGGCAGTTTCTAAAATCTAGTACTTTTATACCAAATATTATAACTAGACCAAAAAAAAATGTAGATGTGTGCATTGTGAGAAAGGGACTTTTGCATTTACTTTTGTTGCAACTTTTATACTAAAGCCTCAATATTTTATGCCTATCAATTCAGAAAAAGATGGTTGTAAAACTGTATTATATAAACATTTTCAAATAAATATAAGCATTTTGACTTTGCTGTCTTTTAATATAATAATAAACATTTATTATGTTAATTATTTATTAATATTTTATTGAGAAAACATTTACAAATTTTAAATAAATATTTTAAATTCCTAATCTTACACTTTTTTTTATTAATCATTTGTAAAAACTTATTTTGTGAAAATGTATAAATTTTGTTAAAAACATTTTAATGTTATTATTAGTGTTTAGTAAAATAATATACATTAATTAGATCCCATTCCATTTAAAATAAAGTTAGTATGACTTAACAAACTTTTCACTTACACACTAATATATATATATAAAAGAGAAGGAAGAAAATAAAGCCTTTTAAGGCTCAATTTATATGCAAGAATAGCTAGATGAGAAGAAAAAGAATGTTTTTTTTTTTTTCTAAATTAATTTTAGTAATAAGAGATAAAAGTAGCTAGATTTATTACTTGTAATTATAAATGGCGTTGGTATAAAAAAGTATAAAAAAGTTATAAGAGATGCTAGTTTTTTAGGTTTTGTGTTTAGAAAAGTTTTCTTGTTTTTTAAAAACTGTAATATCGTCATTGTCAAAAGCTTTTAGATCATCTTGATCATTAAAATTCTGTTTATCAGCATTCCAAAAAATTAAGCTGATTAGAACAACATTTTCAGCTAATTAAAAAGCAGATAATTTGCAAATTATTTAACTGCAACTAATATGGAAAATGATACAATAGCTGAAAGATCAAAAATCTTAGTCAACTAATCATGAAAATATTTAGCTTCCTGCAGAAGCCATTTTTAAAAATTCTTACATGCACCAACTATTGAGGATCTAGAACTAGCAGACCATGTCATCTTTCACATGATTTTTGTTAGCATATCCATAATGAATTCATAATCCAATCATACCATCATTCTATTAGAGAAAACATTAAGAAAAATATAATGAATGAAACATTGAACTTTTCTAACAATGACTGTTCTTTTTCAAAAAATGGTTTGAACCTATATTTTTAGCAGCTTGAAGGTTAAATCAAAATTCTGGTGTTCTGATAAGATAATTTTTTTATCTAAAATAAAAGACCTTTATAAAAAAAAAAAGGTAGGCTATGAATATGAAGACCTAAGTTCTCCGAAAGCGCTAAGCCTAATAGTTCTTTTCTAACAATACTAAGCTTCACTTTTTTTGCATAAAGCACAATTTAAAACTTACCACTCAAAGGTGAAGTAAAAACAATGATTTTATTTCAATAATATTTATAGCAAATTCTAAAATTAATATTTTCACTGAATAATTTTAAAATTTTGTTTTCCATTAAATATATATTTAATTTTGTTTTCTCATTCTTAAAATAATTTTTTTTTTCAAATGCTAAAACAAATAGAATTTATAATTAATTATTTGTTCAATTATTAATACTGAATATTAATTATAACTTGTATATATATATGTTTGTCGATTGATTTATAATATAAATAATAATTATATGATTGTTTTATATAGGATGTAAGCATATTGGAGTACATAAGTTAAATTCAATCCAACTAAATGAATTTTCTCCAATATGTATACATGCTCATCTAAATATACATGTGTATTTTATTTCTTATGGGTTGGTTTCATCCCTAAGTATCATATAAGGAGTGGAAATACTGTAAATTTTGTTTTATTATATTTATATTATTTTAAGACTAGTTGTCCATTTCATTCTTTCCCTTTCATTTCAACCTAGTTAAATATAGTTATCATCCACATATGCAAACAATGCATTTTTATGTTTTTCTTTTGAGATTGTAGAGGGTAAAAAGAGAGGCTAACATTTAAGAAGCTGAGTAGAGATTTAAACCATCCATAGATGTTTCTTATTTTCAATATGGTATGATAATCTAAGTACAGAAAGTATGTTTTAAATAACTAAATGGCATCCATAATGGCAAGGGATAGACCCTCATTGTACTTAAAAGTTGTTTGATGAAATTGGAAAATATGGCTAAATACCCAGTATAACCATATTAGTTAGAATATTCACTCCAAAAATAGTCAATGTGCTTATTCCTAACACCCATTAACTCTAGTGTTATACATTGGTATATAAAATTCTATAAAATTTAAAAGGGAAGTAAAACCATAAGCCCATTTCTTTATATAAATTTCTTATGAAAGCATTTACAAATCTTTTTACATAATTACTTTTAATCATAAAATTGCATTTTATGTATTTGTAAATATTTTCCTTTATATTTAAGAATAATGGAAAGATATATATACATTTTAATTAATATATATATAATTATATTACTTGATGCACACAAGAAAATAAATTAAACAATCTAGAATTAATGAATTTTTACTTAATGCAAAAATAATTATAATGGGAGAGATCAAAATTGCAAAAGCAGCTGTGACTCAATGAAATGTTTAAACCCATTAATATTCTTCATGTATACGGTAACCAATAAATTATCATTATTTTTAAGTAAATAATCTTTTTGAAGCAACATCCGTTAATAAATTACCATTTTAATATTTTTTGAGTAATACTAATTTTTTAATAATAATAATTTTTTGACTATAATATAATCACTAGAAATGTATATATTTAAAAAATCTGATATGCAAAAATTAAGAATTTCAAAAGATTTCGACAAAGAATTTCAAATTATGTATCTTGAAAGTAAATGATATAAATTTCTCATCTTAATGATATATTTGGAGAGAAGAAAAAAGTAATATGTAATTAAGACTTTTTTGTTTAAACCAAGATTCAATAATTAAGAAAAAATATTAAATAGTCTAGGAATCTAAATACATCTTAATTAATTTGCTATCACATTTATTCTTGTATTTGAAAATAGAAAAATACTTTTTTTCTTAGGGAGTTTCTGGATCAAAATATCTAGTGAGACTTGAATTGATTATATCTAATGAGACTAAAATTGATTAATGTTTTTTTTAAAATAATAGCTTGTAAAAACTATCAAAGATTATACATAGATTATCACTATTATATTAAATATCATATATCAATTTAATAATCTTTTTTTTCTGAGATGCTTTTTGATATTTTAAATTGTATATAACAGTATATGATGTGATGTGATATGGCTACTCCTTTATCGAAGTTAGGAATCTCTCAGCCAATATGCCAATAAAAATCTGCTAGCCATCTTCACTTTCCATTTCCCCACCCTGTTTTCCCCATATTCTTCTCTATCCAATTCTACTCCATTTCCTCAACATCATCTTTATCCACTCCATGGCTTTTGTATCTATATTCTCCTTATCTTTTTCCAACCCCAGCATAAAAATCAAGAACTCCCTTTCTGTATAATCACTTGGTCTAGCAAACTCTCCATGCAGTAGTGCCACCAAGTGCAAACCTTCATAATCAATGGATGCAGTAAGATTTGTAAATGAAATCACTATCTAGTGCTTACCCTTCCAACATCCCCAGATTAGTTTCTAGCTGGTGGCTTTCATCATTGAGAAGCCTTAGATTTGAGAGCCTGCACCTAGATCTTAGGATCTAATGCAGCCTCCAGCCAGACATCTTTTACCTATTTGGATATCAATTAGTCTGGGGATATTGGATGAGTAGGCACTAGATAAGAATCTTATGCACAAATTTTCTTCCATCCATTGATTATAAAGGTTTGCACTTATTGGCACTACTATATGGAGAGTTTGTAATAGAGAAGAAAGAGTCAAAAGAATTTATAAAAGCAAATAAAAAAAGGAAAAATTGTTAAAATTGGCTATTTAAAAATATAAGGTGGTATGAGATCAGAAAAGTGGTTGGAATTAAACAAAGCAGTTTAAAATGTAGAGCTCAAGATATAGCATTAGTGGAGACACATCCAAGAGAAGAACCTACACAAGAAGACTTAGTATGGCAGGGTGTAAATAGAAAAAAAGCGGTGTGGTATAGGAGTTATGTCAAAAAAATGTTTAAATACTCTTAAGTATCAGGAATATTTGTGGTTTGAGATATGGTTAGGAAAACAAAAATGGATGGCAGCTATAGTGTATATGGTCACTGGAGATAATCAAACTATAATGGAGTAGAACAATAGCATATAAACTTTAGTTATCCACTTAGATCCACCACTCATAGAGCAGAAATGCAGTTTAGTTCATGGTCATATTAGCATTGAAGGTTTAGAACTTAAAAGTCAAGAACTCAATTGATTATGTTTGTAAATTGAGCAATGCTGGAACCAATACTAACCAGTTAACTATGTGTATATAGTAATGTGTATATATATTTGTGAATAAATATTGTTTAATCTTATTTAGCAATGTTTTTCTTAGTCAACAAGTTTTGTTAATTGTTGGCATTCAGCATCATAGTTGAATACACAAACAGATTCATTATAACTATAACTGGTCTAATCCATGATGAGTCTTCTACCTATGTCAATATGCCTTTATTAACCATATCGTTAATAGTCTTTTCAATCTTGAGCTTTAAAACAAATGATACCTTACAGGGTTTGCCCACTATAGGTTGGCATTCATCATGAATTCAGTATCATTTGGTTTATTTTTAATTCACTGAATATGATTTGAACAACCTTGGGCACCTGCTCTTTCTTGATAATATTGATTTGAATTGCTAATGGTCTAAACCAGTTTCTGCCCAGTATAGGGTTAAAGTGTCTTTTAAATATACACACTGATAGAAATTTTTAACTTTGGAAGTAACCTTCATATGTCTATTTTATTCCTATTTATAACTATAGCTATTATGTCTGTATTATGGAGCATGCTTTTATTTTATTTTTTTCATGAATTTTTTTTACCAATATTTCTGTGACAACAAAGATAAACCAGTTTCATTATTCATTTTCATAGAGGTTTTCTGCTCACAGATAATAATATCTAACAGAATATGATCATTCTCCATATTATTTATTTTCTTAACATCATTTTTTCTTCTTGCAATACCACCCACTGATTTATAATCCAAACCTAACTTGGTTTTAATATTCTTGTTTTTATCACAGTGGACTCATGCTAATGTCCAATTAATTTACAAACATGACATTTTTCTATTCTATATTTGTAACTTTTTTTCATGCAGTCTTTCCCCCTATAGCAATAACAGATTAAAACATTTTATGAGCTCCTGAGACTTGATATATCAAATTCAGTTTTGTTTACAGCTATTGGAGTCTTATTCATTTATGTGGAAGCTTGAAATTCGAAGCATTACCATGCTATACATTTTTCAATTGCATGATTATAATTGAAGTCAAACTAATTCAGTAAAACTTTACTGAACTTTTCTCCCATTTACCATAGCAATTGGTCCAAAAGCCTATCATCCAAGTCAGCATTAAAATTGCATTCACTTGCTAGTGTTTTCAATGCTACATCATAATCCTGATATTTCAAAGTGACAACATTCCGTTCCTGGATTTTAGATGTGTGATCCACTTAGTTGCTGCAGACTTAAAATAAGCATTTTACATATTCTTTAATTCCTGATATGAAATATTTTCAGGGATTTTGACATCACAAAGTTGACTTGCCACTTGCAGTATATCTTTCCTAGAGAACCACAAAAGCATAGACATTTTAACTTTTTCATTATCGATTTTATTAATAAACATCATGTTTGACACAAAATTTTCAAGCCTAAGTATTATTTATATCAAATTCATGAATTTAATAATGCCATTTTACAAGTTTATGAATTATACAATTTGATGAAATATGCTATTCCACTTGCTTGCATAGGTTCTTCTGCTACCAACCTACACAGACTTTAAAACTGATGATCTCTGCCATTCTGCTGTATCCTGGGAGTATTCTTGCAACATCAGCTGCATAGTATCAATAAATGTTATTTAATAAAGTAACCACAAATCAAACTTATCCATGCAAAATCAATGTACATAAATAAACATAACAAAAGAATTAACTGCAATTACAAATTATGGTGATTTACATGAACTGACTACTTCACATGCATAGTAATCTGGTATAATCCATGTTTATGTGTATTACAATTGACTAAAGTTTTTTGTATACATACAATTGGGATAGTATCTTAACATTATGTCAATGACTGCATATTAAATTTGGCAACATATATATTAGATTATTTCAAGGTTTTATATCAGTCTGATTCAGCATAATCTAATCTCATTTGCATATATTATCTTTTAATTAATTCAAACGCTATCTGTGTTGTATGCAATTTTTTTTGGAGTACAATAATATTGAAGAGGAATTTTTATTCATGTACTGTTTGTATAAAATTACAATAATTTGATAAACTTTCTTACATTTCAAATACATACATATACACACAGATAGTCTTTACAGTAGTATTGTGTGATGGATCCAATACAATATTAAAAATTTATAATTCTTATACAAATTTTCTGAGTAATGTTTCTGTAAATAGTAATTTGCATAAATGACTAAAATAATGTAATTCAAAAGGTTGATTTTAATTAAAGTCAATGCAAAGATTATTCAAAATACAGATTTGTGCACCAATATGACAACTATTCCCAAGCCTTTCTGTCTGGTCTTCTGATACTCAGGTACTAATAACTACTATTTCTTTTTAGATCATCAATTAACTTTTTTTCTGTTTTTTTTTTAAAATTCTCATTTCTTTATAAGATATTCTTTATATTTTCTTTGTTTCAGAATACTTTTCCTAAACAAATACTTTCTTTGTATTTAATTCTTCAATGTTGCTAATTATATTCTTTCAAATGTTTTCTTTACATTCTTTCATAAATAAAAAACTTCAATCTCTTTTCATATCTCATTTTTTAATTATCGAAATTCCTCTTTCATACAAAATGATTGTTTTTATTTTAACTTAAATGGTTGTAGAATAATTTTCTATACAATAGAACCATTTATATGATTTCAGTTATACAATATCCAAACAAAAATGTAAAAACACAAAAAAAATCCATTAAAATTTGCATATGATATTTGATCAGTACTTATAAATTAATTTAAAATTATGCCAGCTACCATTTTTTCATTTAGGAGTCCCATAAATTGTCACATTCATTAATAAAAAATGTCTTCAGCTCATGTTGAAAGCACATTTTTATTCATCCTTTATAATCCTTTCTGAATTTGAGAATAATGCTAAAAGTTTTACAAAATTTGAGAACATCTTTAAAGTTAATAGTGATTTAAAGCATTAAAGTAATTAGAGATTATAATTTCTTGATAAAGAAACTAACTAGTTTATTGCATTGCTATAAGAGAAAAAAGTTATTGAAGCAAAATAAAATATTGTCTAATGCATATTTAATAGTGATGAAAGCCACTTTGCTATTTACTTTATTTTAAAAATAAAAACATAGTGAAGCAATAAAAATTTTTTTACTGTGCTTTTATTTTTCATTTTAGATACTATAAAAAATATACATAATGAAAACAGATGTGTGGTAAAGATACTAATGTAAAATTTAAATCCGTTAAAATAAATACACACATTATTTCCAAAATATAACTCCAACAACAAAATATGATATATATAGATAAATATCAACAAATTATAAATTATCCGAACGTTTTTGAAGGCTTACCCTTCATTATCAAGGACAACACAATTTTCAAACAGTATACTAATATGCAAATGTATAAAATAATATAGGCTAATATGAAAATAAAGGTTAAAGCGCTTCAGCATGCCACTTCTTTGATGAAGCATAAAAAGATTCTCTCTTATTCAATTCGTGCTCGTCCGAAATAATAAAAACTGCCTCCTTAACTTTCCTTCTCAGACCATTTTTATTATAAAATGTACATTAAGCCAATTCATATTAGAGGCCATATACATCATTCTTCAAATACACCTGAGATTCATAAATTTGTTGGCCTCAAATCATTTTTATATAGAAATGACTATCTGTGTAGTTTTGAAAATGACAAGAGAAACAACATTGAAATGTACAGAAATGATCTTATTAAGGCCCAATATAACCCTCGGATTTTTGATAAGATAATTGTGAAAGTCCAAAGAAGGCATAATCGGATTAGACAGCAAGATAAACATAGGATTTTATTACCATATATTCATAATATTTACGATAAATGTGTGAGATCTTCCGTTCGGAATTTTGTGTATGTTTTAGATCGCCCCCTAACTTGAATAGATGTTTAAATAATACTAAAGATTTCATTCCTCCGATTTATGCACAACAGTCAGTCTACAAAATTGCATGCAAAGAACATAATTGTCAGGCTGCATATTATGGAGAAATGAAAGCATCTGTTCAGGTTAGATTGTCCCAGCATATATATTCATATAATAGAGCTATGGCTGATTCATCCCACCTGTCAATTTTTGTACAGTATGCAATTGCTGCAGATCATGCATGCAAGCCAGATGAACCTAAAATTATGTGTAGGGAACGAAGTGATCTGAGAAGGAAAATTAAGGAGGCAGTTTTTATTATTTCGGACGAGCATGCATTGAATAAGAGAGAATCTTTTTACGCTCTATCAAAGAAGTGGCATGCTGAAGCACTTTAATCCTTATTTGCATATCAGCCTATATTATTTTATACATTTGCATATTAGTATACTGTTTGAAAATTGTGTTGTCCTTGATAATGAAGGGTAAGCCTTCGAAAACGTTCGGATAATTTATAATTTGTTGATATTTAACTATATATATCATATTTTGTTGTTGGACTTATATTTTGGAATTAATGTGTGTATTTATTTTAACGGATACTATAAAAATGAAAACACATCAGTTAGTGTTTTTTAAAAAATTCTTATTGCTTCATTGAATGCATAAATGAACACCTACTCTGTAAAATATATACAAATGTATCCACTCAATTTATTACTAATAACTATATTATTATTTTTTAAAATTTTGTTCATATTATAATTTTAATTTATTTATGAATACTATACATATAAATAGCATCTGTGTTATATATATAGAGAGCTCACAAAATAAGCTCTTAATAAGCTTTGCTAAATATCCCCAACCCCAGACTGGTTTATATCCTAGCACCTCACTGAGGACACCAGTAGCAGAAACTGATCTGGGATTGGGGATATTCTGCAAAGCTTGTTAAGAGATACTTTGTGAGCTCTATATTTAACATTTGTAAATACAAGCTTATTAAATTAGGTCATGTGACATCTGACTTGATTTTTTTGTATATATTGTACCGGTCCATTTGACTGTCTTACCCATATACACGCATTAAACATGAAAAGTGTGTTATGCAACCGAGCAATGATTGTATGTATTCAGTTAGACACCATCATTTATTATTTTCTAAAATTGCATCATAAAAGGAAATTATTCCAATCATAACTTTGAAAGATCTGGTTCACCAAGACCTTTACGCACCACCTCTGAGAAAAGATTGCTCCCTCCCCAGAGGGATATGACTGCATAATTTAGATAAGGGTTAATCCCTTTTTGACTTATTAAATTCAATAAAATAGATGCTTTACTTAATAATCACTAGAAAGATGGATGTCCCGATAGAGATTAATCCCAGGCTAGCTCATCTACTCTTTATCTTGGAAAAGTGGTTTGTTGCTTAGCTAATAAAGGAGGATAAACGATAAAACATTTACCAAATTACATAGCACAACGTTAAAATTTTAATATTCTATCTCTGTATTTATTTAGCCCTTAATTATATTATAATATTACAAATAAATGAAATAACAGCAGAAATATATAATTATGAAACACACTATGAAATTTTAATCAAAAACCCCAACTTATAATCTTAAATATTTACTCAAATGGGATAGGATGGTCTGCATTTCACCTTCACTTGCACACTCTAAAGCATTTTATATGATAGATTATCCTATACGTGACTACAATATATATGCGATCCATAGTAGGTATGTGTTTCATTAAACAACTTTCTATCTCTTTTTTTAATTTAATAAAGATTTATTATTTGCTGTTATTATTCAACCACAATTTATAATATTTAAATAAGACAGTTCCTCAATCGATCCTGCCCATAGCGAATCATCCAAACAAGGAATTAATAGACTTATTTATTTCCTTATTTTTTTTACTATTATTATTATTATTATTATCCTACATGTAATGGATAGAATAAATTTATACTAATCGAAATGAATTTGCAGTAGTTATAACGTATTGAATCCTGCATGTGGTGGATTAAAAAGATAGAGTTATTTATAAATGAATGCACACACTTCATAGCCTTTCAACTAGATGGGAAGGTAGATTTAATGATCCGTTTTTTTATACAATACATTCTCAAAGAAAAGAACAGTTATTGACTGTACACTAATCCTACACATAGCGGATATTTATGTAATAAAATAAGACTAAAGTGGGCAAACAGGCTCTAACTTTACGAGTAATCTACCTCCCTTAAATCTTTAATCTATAACCTTCATAATATACTAAAATTTATTTTGGTAAATAAGATCTATTGAATCACGTATAGAATTAATAATAATAATAATAAAATCATTGATCAAATACATATAAAAGATTACGTAATTCCTCACTAAAAGAAAATCATTCATAAGGAATATTTAAATCACACACACACAAAAAAAGTATATTTAGAAATATAAATGGGTTTACTTCCCCAAGGTTTCATTTTCTTCCTGGCTGAGGGCTTTTGAAGGAGATACATAAGTCACGAGCAGGTGACTGCAGGGGTCTTTTCCATGGATGGTAGGCAAAATAGTTCGAGACAGCTACATTTTGATTGGGCAGAGTCACATAACTTGGTGGCTACATCGGTCTTGAGAAGTGCAAATGCACCGAAGTGGGTCCTCTACTCCATGTTCGCTGGAGCAATATTATTCAGTCTTGATTTCATTCTTTCCATTTTTGTGCTGCACTTCGGATTTAAGTGATTTTAACTGCATCCTCTGGCTCTTCGGGCTGTGGTTAGATGTCTTTGATTTGTACTTCAAATGGATCCACATTAAGATTGTATGTCTCGTTGAAATTATTATATTAATTCTTTAAATCTTTCCATCAAATCTATTTCTTTCAGCAAACTTTTTCTGGTCACATTCCCGATTCCTTTCTAAATTTCTATTTGCAATTTTTATTTCTTCGGATTGGACATGATTACAGCTTGCGATGACTTTGAATTTTTACTATCAATTATTCACTCTTTGAAAAGAAAAATCAAATGTCTAAGTCGATTCAAATGAAGTAAAAAAAAAACAATCTCTGCATGGATGAATGCTTGAATCAATCCTGATTCGAAAATAAGTCAATTTGTTTTAACTGCACACATTGAACTCACTGCCTTCAACTCAACTGCCTTTAACTGAACTGAATTGAATATCTGAATTGAATGCCCCAATATCACCTGATCAACACCTACATATCTCCCCCATTACAGGATCCCCTCGACAAACTATTGCTTTTTTAGATTTTTAATTAGTTTAATTAAACTACATTTGTTCTATCAAAACTTTTCTTATCTTTTTTTAAAAATCTGTTTAAGAATTTCCTTTTAGACCATTTGTGATTTACATTCCTATCCCATGTTTTAATTAATTTTTAATCTGCAGGTGTCAATTTCTCTAAAAATATTATAACAAAAGAGAAAGGTCACTGACTTGCCTTCGGTCATCAAAACTATATTCTAACAAAGAAAACAAAAATTTTATAAAGATTATGTGTTGTAACAAGGTTAACATTATTTTAAAAATTTTGTACATAAATTTATTTTCAACACGTAATCCAAAAATAAAAATATACATCAAAACTTGATAATTTAAAAATAAAACATATTTAGTTGCTGGGTTGTTTATATTTAAATTTCCCATAACAAATAAAAATCTTCCACCATTCTTTTTAAAAATATATAGTCAATACATATCATTCATTAATCAATAAATCTTCACCATAATCTTTTTAAAAACTTTTATTTTCATCATATATATTTAAAATCCTTTCAAATTCTTCATATTCCAACGTTTCGATTGTTTTTAATTACAATCATTTTCAAGGCAAAACTACAAAATACACAGAAATAATTGAATAAATAAAAATACAAATACATCTTATAACTCTACATAAATACCAAAAATTGTATTATAATAATTTAAAAATAAATAATCATACATATTATACCATTAAATAATACATTTACATTCTATTATCTTATCCAATTTTTTTAAAATAACTCCTTTTACAAATCAATTACTATAAACAATAATAAAAATAACCAATAAAACAATTTTAAACATTACCTATAAACTTCTATTTTATTTATATCACATTATATTTTATATTTTACCAATGCCATTTTACCAATTCCATTCCAAATAAATACCTTAAATCATTTAGATACACCCTTATTTAAATACTTTCATAGTACTTTTAAACACATTGTTTAATACATTCCTTTTAACACCTCTATATACCATTTATTTTATTTAACACTGGATTTAATTTTTTTATATAATTACATTCTTTAATTATTCTTTCTTTATAATTCCTAACCGTTTCTATCATTTTAATACTAAAATCCCTATGGCTATATTTTTCTCTATGAATAAAAACACTAGAATTCTTATCTTTTAAATGTTGTTTAAATCTAGTTCTTAATGATTCTTAGTTGTTCCCACATATGATACATTATTTCCTTCTTTTTTACAATTTTCACAGATAATAATATATATCCCATTCATTTTATCTAGTTCACACTTTATACCATTATTATTTATTAAATTCCCCAAACTACATTTTTTCTTATATACAGGTTTAACTAATAAATCAATCTTATATTTATATTTTAAATTAATATTTTTCATAATTTTTTTAATTTCTTTAAAAACCTCTTTTGATACATTATAACTATTATAAATTACTTTATTATCTATATTATGACTAATATTTTTATTATAATTATTTTTTCCTATTATATAATGATTATTACAATTTTTCCTTATTATTTTACTAATATTTTTCTTATTAAATAAATTATAAATAATTTTTTCCGGATATTCATTCTTTAAAAATTCTATTTTAATTTTATTTAATTCATTATTCAAACCTACATTATTGGAACACAAATTAACTGCTCTATTAATTCTATTATTTATAATATTAATCTTATGTTCGTATTCAAAATCTGAATACCAATTACTAAGTAACCCATGAAAAGTATTTTTTCTAAATACTACTGTGTCAATTTTTGTAAATCCATTATCATAATATTTTTTTATATTTACATCCATGTAATTAATCATATTATTATCTTCTTTTTGTATAGTAAATTTAATATTATCTTCAATTGAATTAATATATCTACAGAAATTCACTCCTTTACTATTATTTCCATTAAAAATAAGAAAATAATCATCTATATATCTTACCCACCAAATAGCTTTAAATTTAGTCTCTTCAAAATATAAATTTTCAAAATTGCTCATATATATATTAGCCATTAAACCACTAAGACTATTCCCCATGCTTAAACCACTATTTTGTTTGTAAAAATTATCTTTGTATTTAAAAACAATGTCTTTACAACATGCATCAAAAATTTTAATTAGTAAACTATATTCAATATTAAAACTTTTCTCTCTATCTTCACTATACATTTTTAATATTATATCTAAAGCTCTTTCTGGTTCAATATTGGTATACATACTTTCAATATCTAATTTAATAAAATATATATTCTTATATTTATTACTTGTATTTAAAAACTCATTTAATTTAATCACAAATTCCTTAGAATTTTTAACATTATGATAACTCTCATTATATCCATATTTTTTAAAAATCTTATTATATAACCATTTTGACAAACTATCATAATATGCTTCAACTCCACTAATAATAGGTCTCAATGGTATATCTATTTTATGTACCTTAGATATGCCGTAAATAATGGCATCTTTATAATCCATTTTTTTTAAACTCATCATATCTATATTACCAATATAGTTCATATTATATAAAACAGTAACCATTTCATTAATACTTTTTATTTTATCAAAATATTCCCTTTTATTAATTTTTTTAAAATAATTACCCTCTAATAATTTATTCATTTTTATATCATATTCATATTTTTCCATAATAATCATACTAGTTGTTTTATCACCTCTTAAAAATACCAAGTTTTTATATTTACACTTAATATTATTAATTAAATTCCATTCCCTTAAATAATCATATTTATAATTAATTATACCATTTTTTAAATTATATATCAAACAATCCATTTTATATTTAAATTCCTGCAACATTAATTCTTTATTACCAACCAAAACATTTTCATCACTTTTATTATCATTATACTTATATTCTTTCTTTATTTTATCTAACAACAAAGAATTTTTTGACTCTATTTCAAAAATATTTCTATCATTATTAATATACCTATTTGGAATATATTTTAACCCTTTTTCTAACAATTTCATTTCCTCATAATTAAACTCTACTTTTGTTAAATTAATAATAAAATTATCTTTATTAATCTTTTTACCACATATAATTTCTTTTTTATAATTTTTATCTTTATTCTTTATATCATATTTCACCCTTATATTTCTATCATTAATTAAATTATATATATTTTTTATCATGCCTATTTTTAATATTCTTCTTATAATTATTAACTTTATAAACAAAACAATATTAAATTTACTATACAAAAAGAAGATAATAATATGATTAATTACATGGATGTAAATATAAAAAAATATTATGATAATGGATTTACAAAGATTGACACAGTAGTATTTAGAAAAAATACTTTTCATGGGTTACTTAGTAATTGGTATTCAGATTTTGAATACGAACATAAGATTAATATTATAAATAATAGAATTAATAGAGCAGTTAATTTGTGTTCCAATAATGTAGGTTTGAATAATGAATTAAATAAAATTAAAATAGAATTTTTAAAGAATGAATATCCGGAAAAAATTATTTATAATTTATTTAATAAGAAAAATATTAGTAAAATAATAAGGAAAAATTGTAATAATCATTATATAATAGGAAAAAATAATTATAATAAAAATATTAGTCATAATATAGATAATAAAGTAATTTATAATAGTTATAATGTATCAAAAGAGGTTTTTAAAGAAATTAAAAAAATTATGAAAAATATTAATTTAAAATATAAATATAAGATTGATTTATTAGTTAAACCTGTATATAAGAAAAAATGTAGTTTGGGGAATTTAATAAATAATAATGGTATAAAGTGTGAACTAGATAAAATGAATGGGATATATATTATTATCTGTGAAAATTGTAAAAAAGAAGGAAATAATGTATCATATGTGGGAACAACTAAGAATACATTAAGAACTAGATTTAAACAACATTTAAAAGATAAGAATTCTAGTGTTTTTATTCATAGAGAAAAATATAGCCATAGGGATTTTAGTATTAAAATGATAGAAAAGGTTAGGAATTATAAAGAAAGAATAATTAAAGAATGTAATTATATAAAAAAATTAAATCCAGTGTTAAATAAAATAAATGGTATATAGAGGTGTTAAAAGGAATGTATTAAACAATGTGTTTAAAAGTACTATGAAAGTATTTAAATAAGGGTGTATCTAAATGATTTAAGGTATTTATTTGGAATGGAATTGGTAAAATGGCATTGGTAAAATATAAAATATAATGTGATATAAATAAAATAGAAGTTTATAGGTAATGTTTAAAATTGTTTTATTGGTTATTTTTATTATTGTTTATAGTAATTGATTTGTAATAGGAGTTATTTTAAAAAATTGGATAAGATAATAGAATGTAAATGTATTATTTAATGGTATAATATGTATGATTATTTATTTTTAAATTATTATAATACAATTTTTGGTATTTATGTAGAATTATAAGATGTATTTGTATTTTTATTTATTCAATTATTTCTGTGTATTTTGTAGTTTTGCCTTGAAAATGATTGTAATTAAAAACAATCGAAACGTTGGAATATGAAGAATTTGAAAGGATTTTAAATATATATGATGAAAATAAAAGTTTTTAAAAAGATTATGGTGAAGATTTATTGATTAATGAATGATATTTAAATTTCCCAGTATAATTTTATATCCCCTCCACCATATCAAAAATGACACATTAGTAAAACAGAAAAAAATATGCATTTCACTTTAAATGTATATGATTGTACATTTAAAATGTACAGTTCTCCGCTCTTCCAGCTGAGCTATAGACGGTTATATCGTCACCATTTATCTTCTTTTTTAATTTAAAATATGTTACGTGCACAAACGAAGTGAAAATATACTTGCACAGACCAACATTTATTTTTTTATATATGTTTATTCTGGCTGCAACTATGCTTGCAGCCATCTTTGTGCCAGTCATTTAAGACTGACTGTCACAATATATATATATAAGCATGTTGAACTGTACAATTGCAGTTTTATAAACAATATGTAATCTATTTCAACCAATGTTTATCAACAAAATGTGAGCTATTATATGCTGTATTATTTGTACCCAAGGGGGATTAGGAACAAAATATAGCATAATATGCAGTTCTCTTGTACTTATTAAAAGTCTATTTCGTTATTTGCACTTCTCATTCGTATATACTTGTGAACAATTTCAGCAAAAAGATAATGAATTTCCTAATTATTTTAAAAGCAAGTAACTTTCTGTAAAACAACTTCTTCACAATCTTTTATCATCTAAAACAATTAATGATTGCCTTACACTTAGAAGTACTGAATTTAATTCATACATTTCCCAAATTTATCATTTTTTTTATTGAAGTCATTATGAACATATGCCAGACCTGTAATAATATTAATAAAACTGATGTAATAATCTTACTGCCCTAAAATACAATGATAACTATATCAAAATATCACTCATTAAAAAAGTGATTCAAATAAAGATTAAGCAATATTTTTGTCTAATGTCCTTTCCTACATCTATCTGTTCTTAAACCACCAAACATCACATGATCACCATTTCTTATGCTTGCTCATAACTGTTATTAAAACAGGCAAAACTCTCCATGCAGTAGTCAAGCGTTGTTAGCCGAGAGGACATCGCACCCATCTTGCAAGCAAGTAGTTGGTTGCAGGCGGATGTGGGTTCGCGTCCCGGCCAATGCTATGACATATGAGAACTCTCCATGCAGTAGTGCCACTCAGTGCAAGCCAGAGTAATCAATGTATGCCAGAAGGCACTAGATAGGGATTTTATGCACAAGTCTTCTGACATCCATTGATTATTCTGGCTTGCACTGAATGGCGCTAAGGTGTGAAGAGTTTTGCCTGTTTTTATCTATCTATTCTGTAAAAAAACATATTTTTGCTAATATGTTTATGATTTATATATATCTCATAATAATAATTCTATCTAACCTATATTTTCTTTCTTCAAAATATTCAATATAAAACGACAATTCATTTTAGTAAATCCCTTTTCAAAATCAATGAAACAAATAAACATCTTTTGTACATTTTCTACTTTGTAAATTCAAACTTCTCTCCCTGTTTAAAAGAACATTTTATAAAAAGGAATCAAATCAAATACAATATATACATGTTAATGGTAAATTTTCATTTCTTCCTATATACTTACAGTAACAATAATTAATATATTTTAAAATTGAATTAAATTGCAATATATGGAAAAAAAAAAAAAAAGCAAATTATAGATAAAATATCATTTAATAATTTTAAAAAGTAAAATTAATATTCAATTTGAAAATGCTAATTATATTACAATCCTGTGACATTATATGACCTACTTTTATTTCAGACGAAAATGTGTAAAAAAATGTAACTAATTACATAAGATGAAAACCAATATTTCCTTTTAATTTCATGGCTAATATCTTGAGAGCCTTGAACTAGATTGTTACAGATACAGCAATACAACTGATCATTTAACTGGAAAGAACAACGAATAAATGCAATTATTACGTTAATTTATTGTCATTTTATATTTCGTTTCCTCAATAAAGTTTTTCAATAAAAAAATATAATTAAATATTTTTTATTGCTCGGAAGTTCATACGAAGTTCGAGCACCGGAAGTGGCAGACCTGGAGCTATGATTCGCAGACGAAAGTTGGCCATCATAGGTGAATATTTTCAATGTTTAATATACCACAGCTGCATTTATATATTAACTTGAACAAATCGTGAATATAGTAAAAAAGATCACATAAAAAGTATATTAGTAAATAATAATAATACAGATGCTCTATGCATTTCAGCACAGTGATAGATTAATGGCCATGAGAGTTAAAAGATTTTAAAATCAAATCTCAGGTCGAGATTTTTGGTGCTTCAACATCATATGACCTTAATACAGAGGCAAATTCTCTATACAGTTGTGCCACTCAGTGGAAGTCAGAGTAATCAATGGATGCTACTACATGAAGAGTTTTGCCTCTGTTATCAGCTTATGTAAGCATAAAGAATGGTGATCATATGACCTTCAGAGCAACTAAATATTTCATTAATTTTTTTAATAATTTGGATATTAATCACTGTTAAGGTATATGTTGGATTATTAAAATATTTCTATACTGTATTTTTTATGCAAAAAATAATAACAGTTAAACAATAACATTTTTTGTTGCAGTTTTTATCATAAAAGAATCATTTTTATGATAACGGGTGAAGCAGTATTAAGTGCATGTAAGAAATGTTATTTACTGATTACTTATTTAATGGTATTAAAGAAATCTGAAATAATTTTAAGAGGTGACTGTATTACTTAATGAAATTTTGAAGAAAATATAGAAAAGAAATTTGGAAGAAAATGCTAGCTTTCTTGCTTAGTTTGATGAAGGTGACAACTTATTCTTTACATAAAAAGACAAAATCTAAGTACTGAGCAAAGTAAAACAAGTGTAGTTTTGAGTTCTATATCTAAGGATATTGTAATTTTAAGTCATTATTCTAAGTTTTACAGTTAGAGCTAAAATGGTGCCTTATATCAGAAAAATCATTCAGAAAACAATATGATTTAAATGATTTTTCCTTAATTAAATCAGATATTCCTGTGTATAATCCATATGTCCATAAACTTTATTAGCCACATCAAATATTCCCACTTTTTGAAAATATTATATAAGACAAAAACTATATATTTTTTATAACTTCATTTTAATTTATATTCACCCAATAATTATTTCAGCATTGACCCATTTTTACTTCTCCTATCCCATTTTAATAAAATAGAGTAGTAATTAATTTATTGAGTGCACAGAGAGCATATGTAAATAGTTTAAACAGACTTTAGCCTGTACTCAATGTGCTTTAAAATTTGCAATAATCAAGCATATTTTGCCAATAGAAGGAACCTTCCAAACCATGACACAAGATAGTGACTTTTATAAAGATAAGAGCAGCATCTTATCTTTAACATAAATGTCCACTTATATAGGCAAATCTGAAGCATCTTGATTTGGAAGCATAAAGTAGTTGTTTTCTCCACTGTTTAAGTCGACTATTTCCAATACCTTGTCTCATAATTCCAGTGTCATAAAGATATATATATATATGTTAAAACGAAGATTTGCACGGGTTAAATATATAAAATACATATTTTGCGGGTTCATCCGTGTTAAAAACTTGTGTGACCAAGTCGAAACGTCAGTATATTGATATTAAAAGTTTTTAACACGGATGAACCCGCAAAATATGTATTTTATATATATTGGATTAGATTGTTTTCTAATGTTTACTATTTGACTGCTAATGTGAAGAGACTAATACCATAATTGTTAATTAAATGTATTCCACATTTGTCATGGAATATTTACTGGCATAATTTTAATTTTACTAAAAGTTAAAGATACACACAATTAGATTCATTCACACATAATATCAAACATTACTGTAGAAGTATATTAGCTTATGATCAAAATAGTAACTTGTTTGAAATTTCAAAAGAATTTTGAATAATGTACTAAGAATAAACAGCGGCCATTATCAGAAAGCCAATCAGAAAAAAAAACCCATATAACTCTGTTTGCACTACATAGAGCATTAATTTTACTAAATGCTTACATTCTGAATCTAACATGAAGCAAATAAAATTCTGGGAAAGTCCATAATGATCATTAATATTGATCTTCACTAAATTCAAAATGATATAATTACTTTTTTGCATTTTGCAATGCACTTTAATTTGTTTATGCTTATTCATTTCATTTATTGTAAGCTTTATTTCTGTCATTCATTCATTGGCTATCCAGTTTATTAATGATATTTATGATGTGAGTTACTTGAAAATTTTTTCAAATACAAGTCTGTTTGTATAGTCACTGTAGTCATTTTAAAAACTTTAGTTCTAATTTCAAATACCTATGTTATGATTTACTTTTATTTCAATCAGAAAATAAATAAAGAGAATTTGTCTATTAGCAAGTTCCTCTGTTTCTGCTGTATTTTCTCCACTAAAGTAATTTAGCCTTTATTTATAACAATAATTAAAATGTTATTAATGTAAAAAAAATTCTTCCATGAGATGATAAAAATCTAGATTAAAAAATACAAACAACATCATAAATATTTCTTTTAGGATTAGTAATAACACTGTCTATTGGTGGCTTGACTCTATTTGGCTACTTAACCAGTGAGAAATAGTTCTCGAGTGTTACTTATATATCTAGAAGTTCAATGTTGTGATCAAGAGATGAAATAACATTTGAGTATATAAAAACATAGAATATTAACCAAATATCTTAGAGATGGAAATTTTCTTTTTTTACTTTTTTTCCACTTTCTCAGACAATGAATCAAAAGAAATAAAGAGATTAATATTGAACTCTTCTTGTTATCAGGATTTTTTTAAGGCATAAACATTGCTATGCTTTTAACAGCAAAACGTTAGATTTTAGATGTATATATAGAAGATAAAGTATAATCATCATCATTTTCAAAAATTATTTATCTAATGCAGGATGAAGGTATCTTTAAATTTATCCAGTTTCTCTGATCCATAACTTCTCATGTCTACATTATAATAACAAACTTTCCTATTTCATCTATTTCATATATGATTTCTTTTTAAGTCTTACAATCTTTTAGAATCCAAGTTAAGACTTCAACTGGCCATCTCTGTCTCCATTTCATTCTTGTAATTCTTTTAATGATATCAACAATACTTATTTGTCCTCTTACCCATATATTTTACTCCATCCATGTTTAATTCTGTGATTAATTTCATCCATTATATCTGTATTAAAATCTGAACAAGGTATTTGTAATTGAACTTCTAATTTATAGTTATCAATTTTAATTTTCTTATGAGAAAATCTATTAACATTCATTAGATTTGTTAGCATTTATCTTTAGACTTTTCATCTGATAATTATTGCAATCTTTCCTGAAGTCATGTAGCTTTATTAAAAAAAAATACAATGCACATCATTAAATATTATTAAAAGTTTTACTCTAGTTTAATTAGCAATTTTTATTACTTAAGCAATTAAACTGAAATTAAAATATTTAATTGACTTGCATTGTTCACTTTTCTGTGCTCTGAAAAATTTCTAATTAAATATTATTTTTGAATACTTCTATTCTACTTATTATTACATATCTATCTAATCTTACATCAGTTTAGCTAGTTATGTATCTGCCTAATATATATATATATTTGTAATCAATATATAAATGTACTTTAATAATTAAATATTTTTGAATACTTCCACTCCATTTATTATTACTTATGTATCTGTCTATCAATATATAAATATTTGTAATCATTTCTGTGTCAAAGGCTAATAAAGAAATCTTGAAATACCAGAAAAAATAACCAGACATCTACTTTGAATCTTTAAGTAAGTATCTTATCTAATTTTCATAGAGATTATAAATATTAATAATTAATGACACAATTCCTTTAGCGAATCTGAAAGATATATCTAAATATTTCAATATGTTTTTTTCTCCACACACACACACATACACACATTATATATAAAATAAAAATAGGAAGAATAAAATAAATGAATGATTATTTGCTTGAGAAATCATGTGATACTTAAACAAGGACTAGGTCATGTGATCTTTGAGTATGAAAATGTCAGATTGTATCAATACAAGAAACATTTAGCTTTGCAGATCATCTCTCTATTTCTGCATTAGTGAAAAAAAAAAGAAATGATTAAATTTTTTGGAGATCGTATGAGTCTGAGAAAGGAAAGACTGGGTTTTGATCAAAAAATCTTTAGCACATAGTTTTAGCACTCTATTTTATTACTCTGCATAATAACATAGGAAACCTAAACAAATACAACATTGATTTTACACCTTCTTGATTTAAATTTATGAGTGTTGCCTAATTAATCCAATCTGCCTTCAGGAAAAGAACTTAACATACCTACACATGTACAGATGAAAATAATCCCAGTGCTTAACAGCTAAACTGTAATAAATATCCAAATATTAAACCAGCCTACATGGTTAGGAAATTCAGTACCACCCTCTGTGAAATAAATATATAATTAGCAAAGTCCATACGTATATATTTATTTCACAGAGGGCAGTGCTGAATTTCATACCCATGTGGGATGATTTAATTTTTGGATATGTAAATATGTATTATGCATTATAATATATTGATAATTGCCTGTACTGTGAATTTGATTCTTTTAAGATTATCTAAAGCTCATTACTAAAATCAGAAAAGTGTATTTTGTTAAATAGAAAACATGAAATAGTGTCAAATAATTACTGCTGTTCTTTCTAAAACGAGACGGAAACACCCTTATATTTATCCTGATTTTCTTAATGTTGACATCTTGCTAAATAATTTAACAAAACATTTTGCAGACTAATTTAATTTTTTTAATTAGTCCGCAAACCATACCTAGAGAAATTAGCAGAAAATAAAAACTGATAAATAAAGTCTTGGTTTTATAATTACTGGCTCTTCAGATAGTCATAGTTTTACAAATGAGGATCAACCAGTGTCTTAACATTATGATCAACTTTTCTTTGTGACATATTTAATGCATTGTGCAAAGCTGTTTAAGCATGATAATTGTTCATCATTGCAGGATAACACTTTTAAAAGCACATAAATAAATTAATCATATTCAGAATAACAAATTTGTTCAAAATTTTGTTGAAATCTAGCAGTAAATAATTATAAAAAATGCATCCTAGTATACTAGTGGAATGCTGCTGTTAAACAAACTTCATCCAATCAAACTGCTTGTTACATTATTTATTGTCTCACTTAATAAATTTGCTTTTCATTAATGTTTATGGCATGACTCAAAAGTTCAAAACTGTAAAATATTCTTCTATATTCATTTTTATAAATATAGTATGACCTTGTAATATGATCATATTAAATGTTCGTTATAAGAATGAACAATCAGAATAAAATCTTATTTGTTCTTAAGTTTTTATATGAGCTTATAAATAAGTAATATGAGCATGAATGTAGTTAATAAACCACACACAACAATATATATACACCACTAATAAATATCATAATTCTAAGAACTATGATGAACATTAACATCATATCCTTCATTAGATTTTTATAATTGTATATGCCAAGATAGCCTATGATATATTGTGATAGATTCTGTTGTAATTTGTTGCTTTTTTAAAGCAGTTTTTAAAAAAAAAATTTTGCATTAAGTTATTCGTTTTCATGTTTTATCTTGTAATTTTTGGTTAACCTCCGTAATGATATAAGAATACACTGTTGGTTAACTGATTATATGAATAGTAAATGATAGTTCTCCCTGTTTGTAAAAGGAATTTGGATAATCTTAATCTATCTTATTATTTTATATGTTCATAACAAAACTATCTTGTTGTAAAATGTAAATAGTTAATATTGCATTAACATTCTCTGTAATGTTTTAAAAAATACATTTATGATTAAAAATATTGGATAAACATTAGTTAATTAAATAAGATTGTACATTAAAAGAGAAACAAATATATCCGCTCATAATAAGTGCAGGACTCATATAATCATAATTGATGCTCCATTAAATAAAAAGTATGTAATAAATCAAAGCAGCACCATGCATTAAAAAAGCAATTAGATGAAAACAATATTTGCTATTTATTAATCTTATTAAATTTTTTAAATATTAAACTGCATATTAATATTGATAAAACA
Organism: Epiperipatus broadwayi; assembly: GCA_028023455.1. Classification (NCBI taxonomy): domain Eukaryota; kingdom Metazoa; phylum Onychophora; class Udeonychophora; order Euonychophora; family Peripatidae; genus Epiperipatus; species Epiperipatus broadwayi. Next base: position 2,488,914 of record JAQFVV010000132.1, read on the forward strand.
TATGGCATTATGTTGAAAAATATAATACAAACATAATAAATTTAGCATTACATCTAAATAAATTTACAGACAACACTTCTAATTATATTCAATCAATTACCCATGAAATCTGTGTTATTTATTAAACATACTGTTATCTAATTTAATCCCTTAAGTGCTTGAATTAAGTATTTGTTTTTCATAGAGAATTATAGATAAATGCACTGATTCCATTGTTTTTGATTAATTCATATATATAACTTAATAAATTCAAATATTTTATGATTTAAGTTTATAAATTTAATTTAATTAGAAGGGATTTGAACTCTGACTTTCAAGCTTCCTATAGCTCTCCACTCCATCTTATACAAGCAATACACATGATCACATACATGTGAAAAAGATAAATAATTTCCAATATCTGTATTTCATTTCCAATATCTGTATTTCATGTCAAACCAGTACTCATCAGTTGGTCCAGATCTTCATTGCCCACACATAAACACAATCAATGCTCTGTTTATATTAAAATAGCAAATCTTCAAACTTTAATGGACAGGCTTCAATTTTTTCCACCATCCAACTCTTCAGCCATCCATGTGATTGAAAATCTGATGATAAGAATGCTCAAAACTCTTGATGATGCCAATATTATATACAATATACTTGTATTTAAATTTAATTTATAATCACTTTTAATTTATATCCAATCTTAATCACAAATATATTTATGAAGTCATATTTATTTATGTTTCCAGATTTTTGACATCATATAAATTAATATTTGTAAGCAGCAAACAAAATAGTTTCTCTCTTAATTTCTTTTATTTAATTTTAATAAAAATAATAACTTCAGTAAGGATAATATTATTAAATAATTTTAGATTTAAATTTATCCCAAAATAATTTCTGGGAGATGGCAATCAAAAGCAACCACTCTGTTACCTTTTTACATGTGTTACTAAGTAGCAATGACACATACACACATGCACAATTATTTTTATAGTTTATGATTTTTAAGTTTTGACAATATTTAGTAAAAATGTTGAACTTCCATATTTAATCAATGCATTAAACAAGTATCTGTCATATTAAAGTTCAGTTTACTTTCAAAATCAAACTTTATTTGCACATTAGAGTGAATACAAAAGCAATCAATGATAAGATAAGATTGTCAAAAGTTCAGTTTAAACAGTAACATGGCTAACATGCATTTTCCCCTCAATTTATATACATTAAACGACTACCAGCAAAATAAAGATCATCTCGATACAATATAAAATAAAATATTATATAACAGAAATAATTGTATTTATATTTTAAAAAAATATTACAGAAATATTTCACAGCATATATTTATTGTAATATATATAAAATTATTGCCATTATATAATGATATTTTATTTTATATTATATATATTAATAAATAAATATATTAACCTTTGGCTTCCATGTTACTTTTTGCAGTAAAAAATGACCGTTTCGTATGGTATGGGTAGCTACTTGAAAATCGTCATTTAATTTCTACATTCAAATGTATAATGAATTCACTTATACTCACATTTATCAGTCTTTAAAAAAACAATCAACGAATGATCTTAATAAAGCTGAATCTCCAGACTTACACAAACGTTAACAAAGCCACACTCAATACGGATAACGAAAGTTATCAATTCAATGATTACATGTGCTATAAGTATATTAGGGCAATTTTAATATCTACTCCGTAAACCCGCATAACTTTTTGTTTTATTATTGCACATATATACCCAAACATACACTAGATAAATATAATTACTGTATTCTTAAAAAAAATGTAAAAAAATAAAATTATATGCTATTACAATCGTTTTTATTCAGTGAAATTAACAAAAAAGAGACATTGCAAACATTAAGATAGAAAATAGCAAGAAAATAGCATAAAAATTGTGACAAAGAGATAACTGAAAGATGTGCAAATTCGCCAATATTAATAAAAAAATATTAAATAATGCATTCTAAAGTTATGCTATTAAATTTTTTCGCACATACACATTTTAAAATGAATTAAAAACATAAATACGCAAATAGGCCATGCAAATAAATGAATATACGGATAGGATAGATTCGTTAGATATATAGATAATAGATAGATATGCGATAGAAAGATAAATTTAATTCTAAAAGATTTTAACGCAGAAAATAAATATTTTTTCTCTCAAACATGAGAAAAATATAGAGCAATAAAAGTTAAATGTATTGATTGTTTCTCTTACTGAAGAATCAAATGATTATTAGAAAAGCATCTGACTATAAGCAAGTTACTTAGAAGATTAGTAAAAGAGCTTTTTTTTTTTTCAAGTAGAGATTATTTTGCTTTTAAAAAAAACTCTTTCAAAGAAATAGTTAAAAGCATGTTATTACGTCATCAGTTGAAGAAAGCAATATGATTTTTTTTTAAAAAAGGAAATCAACTAAAATGAACACATTAATAGTCAAAACATATTTTTTTTTCTATTTATAAACTTTGTAAACTACTGCAGAAAATATTCGATTTAAAGTAAAATTAAATATGTGTAATGAAAAAAACTTTCTGGTTAAGTTTTGCCTACATAATAAGTTGAACAAGAAAGTCGATTGTTCATAATTACCAAATTAAAATTTATTGAATTAATTCTGGCATTCAACAGACTTCATGACAAAGCATACCATAACTTTATGAATTTTATAAAATCATTTGCAGACTATCAATTATTTAAGTTCAATGTGAGAGGACATTTTCAAAGCTAAATAAAGATCGTGAAGACACAGCTCAATATTAAGTCTGTGAAGAACTTGAAATCGTACATATTGCTATAGTTTGTATTTGGTTAGGCTTACAGGTTCGATTCCAAGTCAACAGACGCAAAATGAAACAACTACCCAACAATTAATATGTACAATTTATTAGTACTAAAAATATACACACTTATTAGTTAAACAATAATATACATATATTGTTTATACACGTTAATGCTGAGGTAATTGTATGGAGTAATGGAAATCGCTTCCAGCTAATGATTACCCTCCCTCGTGATCTCTGGTAAGACTCTTCCAGCTATGTATTTAGCTAGCCTTGAGTCAAGTGATAATATAGCAGTTTCCAGTCTGTATGTGGACATGCCTTACTGCATGGATGTCATGATAATGAGGAGATACTACCCTTGCTGATGGCAGAGGGTTTAATGGAGAGCATATTCAGTCATTCAGGTTAACAGAAGTAATTGCTCTCTGCCTTGCTTCCAAACAGCTGACTATTTAATGGCAGATCCCCTACCTTACTGGAAACATGAGGATTTGATGTGCAAACCCCAGTGAAGGATTTAATCTCTTTGGGTTGCAACTGGATACTAGCCAATCAGATAAGGAATCTGAAATAGTCCACTTCTAAAGGCAAGGTCAGATATGTCAGCTATATATTGAAAAAGATTAGCTAAATGAATTGGATGCAGAAGTAATTATTAGCAGATTTGCATAATCGTTAAGTGAATTCAAATGACTGCTTTTAAAATAGTGGATTGCATAAAATACGCATTTGAACTACTTTTAATATGCAAAATGTTTAGCATAAGCAAATTATTTAAAAATATCCACCATTTATCTAAAGTCAAAAAAATGTAAAATTCATTTAAACAATCCTACATTTACATTTAGATATTTGGGTAGTTGGTTGAATGAGAATGAAAATAGCAAAGATGAAGTTAAAGCAAAGGAGGCATTTATTAAAAGAAACAATATTTTGTGAATCTTTGAAGAGAGAACTCATGAAAAACGTGTGGAGTGATTGTGAAACGTGGACAATGAGTAAAAAAAATTAGAAAAAGGTTGAAAACCTTTGAGATGTGGTCATGGAAAAGAATGGAAAAAAATAGTTGGGTGAATAAAATGACAATTGAAGTAGATTGATTGAGAAAATTAAAGCTAGAAAGAGAAACTGGATTGAACACATATTAAAAAGAAAGAATAGTTTAAAGAAAGATGTTTTAGAGGGGATTAATGAATAAAATAAAAAGAAAGTATGGAAAAGATTGAGTTATTGGATGATGTAAGAGATAGGAAAAATATATGTGAAATTGAAGAACTGAGCAATGAAGAGAATGGACTGGAGAAATGGATAAATTTTTTATGTAACAACTCTCTGGACTTGTTCATAAGACAGAATATTATGGACGATGATTTGTATTTAGTATTTGCTACATATATGTACATTGTAATTACTAAAAAATATACATTCTTTCACAAAAATTTTAATTGTACCTTCTTCCTATATGTATTTTTGAAAATTTTATTTATTTCTTATTAAAATTGAATAATATAGCATTATAGTTGGGAGTAGGGCCACTGTAACTTCTGGCAACCAATATTTTTAGACTTAATCTGCCAATGTCCCAAGTTATAAATCCAAATTATTTAATAATAATTTATATATGATTATTATTTTAATAACTGATTTATTGTGTGTCAAATAGTTAGGCCAAAGTTTACTAAATATAGTTTCATTAATTCAATATTATATAAAATTTTATTTGATTTATAATATCAAAGTATAGAGAGGTTTATATCAACATATACAAAAAGGGATTGAATGTAAAATACATAGCTAAGAAAATAAATAGCTATTAAAATAATTAAAAGACTGAAATGAAGCTTTTATATGGAAATATAGATAGGAGAGATGATAAGTGGATGTTTTCCTGAAGGTTTGTGATGATGGTGTTCTAGTTGTATTTTTATATTGGACTATTTCCATCATCTAATAATGTATGTATTGAATGTCTTTAGAAAAAATTAACTTTATTTAATAGGACCCAAGATATTGCAGAACATTTAAAGAGACTATATGTTAGATAGTTTTTTGGAGAGATATAAAGAAAAGAACTGTGGGTCAGGGAAACTGAATTAAACATAGAAAGTCATTCATCTTGTTGAAAATGATAATTATATAAATTTTGATTATGGTTTGCAAATCTCAAAAGTTAAGTAATATGTATATGAGTACATTATCTCATCATGCACATTAATATATACTGGGAAAATCTAAATATTCAAATAAAAAACAAGATTCCAATAAAATGTCACTTAACACAATTATTTAGATAATTTTATGATTGAAATACCTCGTTAAAAAGTTATGACATAGCTCTGAATATTGAGAAGCAAAATTAAAATATATTAAGAAAATAACTCTACATTATTTAAAATTAAAATAAGAGAAGAATTCAAATAATTTCTAACGTAAATCAAAACGTTCTTTATAAAAGATAAATGTTTGCATTATTTGCTTAGCCAATCATACAGCATGCCTAGTTTGCAAAGTGATACATTAATTTATAAAAATACATTGATTATTGATTACTTTCATTTAATATAATATAAGAAACTAGTATAGAAGATTTTTTCATCAACAAAGATTTGATTAAAGTACGTAAAGTTAGTAGTTACAAAACCTAGAATATCTAACTTGTGCTTCATATGAAAAACGTTTTCAATACTATTAGTAGTAAAAATTTTAATATCAATTCTTTTCATTATTTTTGTAATAATTGTTTTCATGATAGGGATTTTTCTTTTGTATTTTGATTTCATAATCCAATTGAAAATGTTCCATAATTTCAGTATCATTCTTAGTAAAAAGAAATCATTTTCATACAAACTACATGAATTAATTCTTGATAATTTTGGTCAACATTACTGCAAGCAATATCAATATCTTCTTGAAGCTTTGCAATCATAGTTAAAAGTTTTAATATTAACAATGGTAGATTTAATGGGTTATCTGAGTGAAGATCTTTACAAATATATCTGCAGTCTTGTTAATGTAGTAAAGGCATATGTCTATAGATAGCTTTTTCTAACATTGGACACATATAAATTGTTGTTATACCTTATAAAAAGATGCAAAATGTTTATTTCTAGGCAACAATTTATTACATATTATACATAAAGCCATTTTATAAATAAATTCCTAATTCTAATCTATTTAAAATATAAACCTAAAATTATAATATCAAAAACTTATGGCTCCCATATCTTGTTTTTTTATATAAAATAAATAATAAAGTGCCAGACTCTTATTACAGTCTTTAAGTTTTCTGACTCATTACAATAATGTCACATGATTACCATTTTTTATGCTTACACTGTTTTTCACAAAGGCAAACTCTCCATACAGTAGTGCCACTCAGTGCAAGCCAGAGTAATCAATGGATGCAAAAATATTTGTGCATAAAATCCCTGCCTAGTGTCTACTCATCCAATATCCCCAGACTAGTTTCTAGCTTGTGGCTATCGTCAATGAAGAGCCTTGGACCTGAGAGAAATGTTTTACTTATTATAATTTTCTATCCATAAATTCAATGCTTTACCAAAAATTATCTTTCAACATGGTTAAAATTTTTGCACTTTTAGGAGTAAAAACCATCATGACATGAGAATGATTCTCTCTTTCATTATTTCTCTAATAGATGATTTGTGGTTTATTTTTAAATGTGTTTTTTTCTCTTACTACAATTGAAACTTTGCTTTATTGTTAAAAGGAGGTTGCCTCAGCAACAGTTTGAAATTGTTGATTGTTATTGATACTGGGATTGTCTAAATGTTGACTGGTTTTTAATGATTATTAAGGAAAGTATGAATTCTCTTAAATTATGTTTAGAAAACTTTTTTTTTAATAAAAATACTGTATACTAACAAACTTTTGGAAGAGAGAAAAGTGAAGAAAAATGCCTAAGCTTTCAATGTACTTAACACAAAGAAAAATATTTAATAAAAGAAATTGTATTAGAATTATTGAGAGTACTAAAAGATTTAAAAAGTGTTTTGGTATAAATATTTGTAAAATTTATTAAATTTATGAATTTTAATTGCTTATTTACATTTTTTGTTATTTATTTACATTTTTTTGAATATTAAATAATTGAAGTTGTGCATATTGTGGATTTATTTTATGAACCCCTCTCACTACACATGTATTGCATGAATCAATCTCTGACTGTCAGGTGATCAAGAAATTAAAAAAACCTAACAACAACTCAAAAATAGTACTCTTTCTCTTTATATATATTAACTATGATCTGTTTAATTTAAAATTTGAATATTTGATATTTAAATGAAATAATAAAAAATATAAACTTAATAGAAATAAGTTATAAAATCTAAAACCAAAATCTTATTATTTGTAGTAACAAATAAAGCATTTCATGACCTCTTTATTTGAGTTAATAGACCAAAATCTAATTTATGATCACTATTAAAAAACAATTTAAATAATTTGCTAATATAGGTAATTAATATTGTACCTGGTCGAAAGACCCACCCACAACAACAAGACTGAAACCACAAAGTCAGATTCAAACTCAGTTGAAACAAACTGAATTCAAACCCAACTCACCAGCTCAGATCAAATCAATGGATGACCTAAGTCGACAGTACATGACTATGCACCAAGAAACTAGCTCAACAAATGATGATGATTTGAGACCCCTGAACTGACACTAATAACGTATAATAAAATAACTACGGATATTTTTAAGTCAACTCATACATGTATATGTTGGGTTGCCAATTCAGACAGTGAGCATTATTATTAAAATAATTATTGAATAAAAAAGAGAGTTAAAAAACCAAATGTGTTAATAAAATGTTTAATAATGATAATAATTTTGTTCAACTTTTAGATTATGATTATATAGGTTACCTCTAGTCTTTAAATGGAATTTATAATTACAATAAGAATGGCAGTTTTTATTATATGCCAATAACTATTACACAATATTCTAGGAGGATTATATATGTCTATGTCCCGACAAGAAAATAAAGGTAGATAAAGGTATTTGGCTGTGACAGAAATTATGATTCTAATCCTAAATGAAAGAATGTGAGATTTATTTTCACCTTCGCAAATCAATTCACAAAGAGCAAGATACATATTTAGGGCATAACTTTACTATTTAACAGAAGACTTATTTAATTAGAAATGAATAAGAATTTGTTCGACTTTAATGAAATCAATTCATCACAATTTATGAGCATGAGAGTGGGGCTTTATTTGAGCTGAGAAGTAAACGGTACTGATGTCTTATGAGCTATAAAAATGAATACAGAAATAATGGCTTGTCAGTAATTTAAATAGGAGGGCAGCTTGTGTTTTACAAGTCTTTATGCCCTATCAAGGAAACGTGGAACACAGGGAAAGCCAGGTCGGGTCGAAGCCGTGAACTTTTGGTGTTCCAATATAATAAAAATGAGCAAGTGGAGGAAATGGTTTCTTCCTTGGTAATTAAAGTAAAAATAGTATCACCGATGACAGGCCTATGAAGCAGGATATGATTCGCACCAGTATCATTCAGAAAAATGATGACTTGGTAATTATCATGGTTAATGAATAAAACCCATTTATATAAAGAATGCTTTACGTGATGACCTGATCGTGGAATTATAGTCAAACGAGCTTTTAACTAAAATTATTTAACACAATTCTAAAATTATATTAATTATGCCCCAAATATCATGCCCTCCCTGAATATTAATAGAAAGCATAAAATTTAAATTAGAGTATATTCATTTAATTCCTTTATCAACCTTTTTGCAAAAAACATTTTAACATTATATATGAATAAATAAATATTGGTGAAACTCAAGAAAATAGCGAGGGCATAGGTTAGAAATAGCTAATAGCTAATATCAGCTGTTAGTAAAATAGTAAACATTTAATAAATTCTTTCGACTCGATGATTAATAGAAGGGTATTAATCTAGTTCTAATGGGTGAGAATTACTATAAGACTTAATATTATATTACTTGCATAAGGCAAATGAAACAAGGGAGATCATCGAGTCGAAGGATTATTGGCATACAATAGAAATAAATGACATTAATGATTATTTAATATATATAGTGAGGTTAGATAAACGTACCACCATCATAAGGAAAAAAAAGGAAGTTAACATAATACTAATTTTAAAGACTAGAGATTAAGAGAATTACTACATAATTTAAGATAGCATAAATAAAAGAAAATTTTACAGTAGATAACTTAGGAGGTGGTGTAAAATAAAGTTCGGAAACTGGCCAGAAAGTTGCAGTTGTTTCAAGAAAGATATTACCGTTCCTTCATGGTTGGTTCCTTAGATTACACATTGCAGAGTCCAGTTGGGTGAAATGTAGGTGTGCATTTTATAAATTATTTGAATGACATGTTGATTATTTCATATTTTGGGCAGCATGATTGGTCCAGAAAAGGTTTAGCAGCTTCATTGAAGATTTTCTGGGGACTTTGGGCCCAGCAGTCAGACTCCCAAAGTTTAGCCCCTCACCATGATGGAGACACTATATAGATTTATAATTCAAAGATGCACATAGATTCTAATAGTACTTCTTTAAAACAAATATGGCTTCTCTTCTCCAAATCTTTCCGGGCTATTTATACTGTCCTCTCGTTTCCTGCCTCTTCTGATTCTAGACGCCTTAGGCTAGAGCTTCTTGCATTATCAAAGTTTCAACTTTTTATTAATTGATTTTAGATACATTCCTTTGATAAGGCTTTCAAACTCCTTAACTTTGAATTCATTTTCTAATTAGAAAATGAATTTATAAATCTAAAAAATGATTTTAATTAGGAACCGTCCTTACATTTTAAATTATTATCTTTTTGCTAATTAATAAAACTTTCCCCATTGTCTTTGGAAAAGTACAATCTGAAAGCTTATCGTAAGAATGTTGCTTTTAATCACTAAAATTTGAACAAACTGTTTAAAAGTAAAATAAAACATTCCCGATGCAATGAAACTTTATAACAAATATATATATTTAAATATTTATAAATATATATGCACAATCCACACAGTTATAATATATATAAATTCATGAATAATTTTATTATGAATTTATTAATGAATTGATTAGTTTAAATGTCAAACTAGTTAGTTTTAACACACATTTATATGATACTATTTTTTTTTAAGGAAACTAGCGTGTATTGAATGTATAAAGCCCCATTGCATTCTGAAATTCATGGTTAGTACTAGGGTTTGAAGTGGGCTATATGTGAGATATTATGAAGCTAGGATCGAACTTAGATCCGACTGCTTCAATATATATATATATAATATTTTAGAAAAAGATTTTATAAATAAAAAGCAAAAAATATTAATTTTCTCATGATTTTTTGGGTTTTAAATGCAAGATATAATTATAAATACAGAAAAAAATGTTAAAAATCCATTATAAGAGATGTTTTAATTAAAAATGTATACTAAATATGTTTGCTTGATTTTCATAATTGACTTCAAAAATAAAATGGAGTTTAATTGCATTCAAAAAATCCAGAATATATCATTTTTATCATCATTATCATTCATCAAAAGTCAGATCTTGCACATCAAGTCAGAAGAATTTTCTTAAGTACTTGCAATAACATACTTAAATTATCCCTTACTTAACTTATAGTCATCTATTAAATAAATTAATCCACAACCACAAATAGATATGCAATCCAATTACTATTCTTGTTAATTTCTTCAAAAGATAAATTAATAAAACAATTTTTTTCTTTTATTTACTGTTTTTAATACCACCATGTTTCTAACTATATCTTTTTGTATTATCTTTTACATTCTCCTCCAAATTCGCATTTTTTGATACCTTCAACATTTTTTTTCTTGTTTTTGTTTCTCATAAGTAATAGACCAATTTTGGTTAAAATGCAGTTGAATTGGGTATATCTGTGTTTACTTATTATTATGATAACAGTAATATTTCACCAAGATCTTATCTGACATTTGTGGTTATATGTAAAATTAATGCTGTTCCCAACAGTGACGTTTCTAAAAATTCCAATTGCAAATTAGCCTCCTATATTAGATGATGTCAGAATGACATTAGTGCTATATAAGCAAACATCTATATAGAAGAACCCAAATTATTCACATTTTTTATCCACACACACATAAATATTTACTACACATATTAAACAGTATGTTCAACCATTTATTCATTATACATATATATTAAGAAGAGATTATAGTTTAATGAAATTTGTTTTGGAGGGAATGGTGAGTGGAAACAAAAAGAAAGGACGGAAGAGATTGACATTATTGGGTGATATAAGAGATGGGAAGGCTTATGTAGAATTGGGGAAATGGGCAAGAAAGAGAATGGAATGGAAGAATGGATGAACTGATGTAGTGACTACTCTCTGGACCTGTTTATTGGACAGACTACTATTGATTGATATATATTATAATAAACAAATTGCAGTTTATTTCAATTCATGTAGATTGATGTAGTCACTCATAAAAAAACATGCACATATATATGTGTGTTTTTATTCAATGCTCATCAATGAGAGTTCATTATTACCAAGACTGTCATGTACCTGATCACGATCGTAGTAATTAACCATTACATTTCATGTCCTAAACATATCTAAGTTCTCACATTTAGACATAGGTCATAAATCTTAATAATCTTTTTTATTTATTTGAACTTCGTCTTACAAGTATGAGACTTTTTACATCATTAAGAGATATGATATATAGATAAATAAGTTTTGTTTCACGGGTTATGTTTAGAAATTTATGTGTTATAAATAAAAATGTAAACAATATTTAATCATTAACAAATTGGAAATTTCTATAAAGATGATTAATAATTTTAGCTTGTTAAAAAAAAAAAAAAAAACGTCATTAGATATTTTTTTGCCCTGATGTAGTCAATTTGTTTCAATAATTACATGCTTTTGATGGTGCCAATTGTAACTAATGCATTTTGAAAAATAAACAGCGCTGATTAAAATTCTAGTCTTTAAATTACTAAAAATTTGTTTTTCTTAGAAGAAAACAATTGCAGTAATGAATGCTTCACAATTAGTCTCTCAATGCAAGAAAAATCAATAACCTCAAAGCAGAGGATAATCTATTTTCTGTAACAGATTTAAAGCAGATATCCTTAAATTATGTATAATTCAGATACCAATAAAAATGAATAAACTACATGATTACAAAATTAGTAGAGGACTCTCACATAGGTATATTTATGCATAAATGTCGGTAATTTATCAGACTATATACAAATTAAAAATATGTGCTAATAGTGGAGAAGTGACAAACTCTAGGGCTAAAAGTCCTTGGTCGAAGCTTCATCACGCAATCTTCCGCTTAGCTAACCATTCAATTATTTCCCACAAATTAAAGATAATGAAATACTTTATCTGTTTTGTTTTTTAATCTCTAACAATTACTCAAATTTCAATATTTTTACTTTCATCTTAAAAACATTTTCATATTTAATAACTAAGGATGCGCTAAATATAGAATTCTGCAGAAAGTGCATTGATAAAATTAATAAAATATATTAAAATAATATTTTAAATGCTTTTAGTCACATAAATGTACTAAAACGTAAAAAAAAAATGTCTTTAACTTTGTTAAATTAAAGTTGCTTTAATAATTCATATTGTGTTTGGTCTGAATTGCAAGTTTCCGGCTCAAACCAACAGTGATATCAATAAATTTGAACACTCACAAAATTAATATGTATATATGAGAATAAATATACATTCATGTTATACAATCAGTAAAAACAATTTTATGTATAACTTACTCAATAATGAGCTGGTCATGCCAAATGACTGAATTCTCTTCCAGCTGTATATATTAGCTTGCCTCATGAGTTCTAGTGAAGACTCTTCCGGTTGTACTGGACAGCTTGTCTCGAGTTGGCCAGAGTCTTAGCAGTTTTCAGTCCTATCATGAACTTGCCTCATTGCCTAGACATATCAGTAATGACTATAGTAGAAACATTTTCGCAGTTAAAAGTGGTTTCAGTTGAGAGCATATTCAGTCATTCAGGTTAGACAAACATTTTCTCTCTTAAGAGTGCATACTGTTATTTAGGTTAGACAGACATTCACTGGCTTGTTTCCAAAAAGGCTGACTATTTATTGCCAGATCCCTTCCCTTACTGGCAGCAATCAGATTCAGAGAGCCTAACCAATGGTAGGATTTTATACATGTTTACTCATTGGTCATACTTATGCTTCACCCTTTGGACATGTTTATACATTGTTTATCCATATGTTTACACATTAATTAGAAGCAATGAGTCTCAATCTGATCAGATAAAGAAGGAATCTGGACTAATTCACTTCTGAAGGCAAGGTCAAACATGATAATTCACAATTCAGATTTCCAAAGAATTTATTTAAATAAACTTGAAAATGATGCCCATTTTCTATTTTATCTGACAATAGTGTTGGCACAAAAAAAGACACTATTTGCAAGTTTATTTAAATTATTCCTTGGGAATCTTTTTTATCTGATGAATAGATTAATGTTAAGTCTATAAAGTAAACATTCATTATTTTTCCATTTTATATATGTATTAAAATTCATATTCAATGAATTATTGCCTGATACCAGGAGTGTCAATGTCTACATAAAATTAGAAATTTAAATTGTTCATCAATTTTTGGCTAAAATTGTGTACAAATTCTAAAAAAATGTATTATTATCAGAAATAGTTCAATTAGGTTGGAAATTGGGAAGTAAGTGAAAAGTGAGTTATGAGATTTGATACAAACAAATAGTAATTTAAACAAAAGCATTTAAAAATAAAAGAATTCATAGGGTCAAATCTTTAACCATGTATATATGATTAGGTTTCATTAATAGTTAGTATGCATAAACTATATATCTTTATTAGTAATGAATTTTGAATGCAGTTACTATCATAAATAATTTAATCAACATATGCTGCTGTCATTTATAAACTTTTCATTGTAAATCTATATATCTTCAGTATTTTTGCATCTTTTACTACTGCAAAATCATATAAGAAGACAAAAACAGCGAATGAATTTTTCATCTTCATCATCAATTCTGAAGTCATTTACAAATCTTATCATCATCATTGTCAATTTTTTTATATTAGTTTTTAGTTTAATCTTTTAACTCAGTTTAATTTTCATAATGGGTATCTTGAGGCTTCTTTAATTTAAATAAAAGTCAGATATCATCAGCATAGCTAAGTTTTTTGATGTTTTTTTTTTATTAATATTAGATACATGTTGCTTTGTTTTTAATATGGATTTTTATTATTATAAATTAATCATATAATTTTGAAAAACAGAGTGACATTGTATAGCTCTATATAATTTTTTTGCTATAATAAAAGCAATATGTTTCATCACATACTGTTTCAGTAATATTCTTCAATATAGACTGTTTAAATTGAAATAAATAGTCTTATTTAGTTATATATTATAAGAATAATAAAATGTTTTAGAGCATTGATTTATTTTTCAAAATTCCATTATTTAGCTAGATCAACTAAATCAAAGGCTTTGTACTAATCAATAAAACCCATATAGATTTATTTCTTGCCAATAATGCTGTCTTATTTCAATATTTGTTGAAACATCTAATTATTACAGCATTCTCTTTCAATGTAAGGTTCTAATGTTAATTAATTATTTTCAGCATGTTTACTTCCATATACTAACAGAGCAATTGCACTATAGTTTGCATAATCTGTTACTCAATATAAATCACTGATTTATTTTCCATATTAATTTGTATGATTCAAGCAATACCTTTATTGATTTATTCTCATGTCCTTGAAATTTTTTGACATAATGCTATCAATTTTAACTGGTTTATCTTTCTGCAATAATTTAAGATTTCTATGACTATAGTTTTTATTACTGAAGATTTTTCTCTATGAAACATATTATTATAAATGTTTTTTGTTTATGCATACTTCAATTATAATCAATACAATGATATTTTTCAGAAAATCTACTTGCAACTGAAACTCACATTTTGAAAGCTTGTTTTCATTTTTAAATCTTTACAAACATTATTGCAATATTACTGATTACTCTTTTCTAAGTGTTTTTTGAAAAATTTTTGTCAGCTCCCTTAATTCTTTTATTGCTATGTCTGGAAGTGATCCTTAACTTCCGAACAGCCATATGCTTATATAATTTTTATCTGATAAAAACTAATAAGACTGTGGCAACTTGGGATTATGATTTAATACATAAATAATACAATCATTAAAGGAATATTCATATTATAAATACATATTAACAATTTATTTACAGATTTATTACTCACAAACTCAAAGGCATATAAATATCATAATGGGGGGTTGGTACAAGCTGTTCAAGTCCATAGACTTGTTTTGGCATATCTAGAGACAAGTCTCTCCATGGTAGTAGCTATCCAAGGCAATATTCAATGACATCCAGTACCTTGATATTGCAAGTGCATGCGCACACACATAGCTTCCATGAAGAAGTGTCCTTTGGTTCCTTCCCTAGACCATGTGCTTACTTTTTAAATTAATTTTCTTTTCTAAAAGCAATTAACTTGTCTTTTTTAAGCTATATAATCATATACAAAATTTTTTCAGATTCAACTTTAATTAATTTTTTATATTTCCATTTGTTCATCTGTTTCATAATTAGTTATGGGAGGGAAACCCTTTTTTTGTTAATCCTAAAAGCAATAATTATGTTCTTTAGATTATATCTATAACAATGATCAAACGTTCAGCCCTTTTTCAGCTTCTTTCAAAATTATTCATAAGCAATTTGTAATCTGTTCTTATATCTGACTAAAATATTTTTATATTAAGACTATACTATTTCATCACAGATTCTAAAATACAATTATTTGATTTCTGTAAACTCTATCTAATAGTCACCATGTGTATAGATATCACTTTGGCTAATAAGTATGTATTGATAATAAAAAGATTATTGAATTCAAAAATCTTATTACTTATTCTCCCCCTGCTGTAGTTCTTCTTCCAAGTTCCTACAACTGAATGAAATTTTCTCTCCATTTCCAACTGTCACATTATAATCAATTAATGATAAAACTTTTTAATTTATTTTTCACTTTGAATAGTTGTCTCCATATGTACATTCTAATAATGATGAATAAATATTTACAAAATCAATTTGGTATTAATTAATCATTCAAAAAATTATATTCAAATGGTATATTTTACAGTATTATGTCTGCCAATGAAATCACCAGCATTTTTTTAATATTGTTTATGATCTAAATAATTCTGAACTTAAAATCTTTCAGTAAAATTTCTTTGCCAACTTCTAAAAACATAATGTATAAGTGATTCATTTTATCCATTACAATGTCAAATTCTTCACAGTTCATGTTATACATGTTCCAGATTCAATGGCAATCTTTTTAAAATGATTTAATATGCATGTTTATTTATACTAGCAGTATTAAAATATTTTTGACTTCTTCTCATTAGTATATGTAGTACTAATGTAAAATTCTTGAATAGTTTATGATTGCTTTCTTCAATGAAATTTTATAATGACATTTTACTTTTTTTGCAATTTCAATCAACAGACATCACCATCATCCTATATTGTTTCAGCCTAATATAAATACTAGTAATGAAATGTAAAAGAATAAGCAACATAAAGGAAACAAATAGAAGAAAGCTAAGTACAGATTCTCTTTATGAAGATCATTAAAAGAGAAAAAGTGAAATATAGATTTCAACATAAAATGTCTACAGTATCTTATATATGCTAAATCCATATTCATTACTTGCAGTTAATATGATAACATGAATGTATGTATAAATGCATAAACATATAATAAATTTTTATACTTACAATTTTATTATTAACTACGTATCCAAAGACCACATATTTTAATTTTAGTTTTAGAATTTAGTAGTATACATAATATTTCACTACATTGACCATTTCTTAACTTTCTATACATAATTTTTATTTAATTACATTTTAACTAACAGATAATATTTCAAGATGGTAACTGCTCTTAATAGATTCAACACAGGAAGTAAATATCGATTAGTAGATGTAAGATATGCATTAATGTAAAGCAAGAGAGATGAAGACTATTAAGAATGATAATGATCTTCAAAAACATTCTAATAAATGGAAATTATTTTAAAATATTAAACTTTGAAGATGATTCAGTTTTGAATGAAATCAATAAGAAAATAACTGATACATTATTAACAATTGCAACAAAGGTAGCTGGTACAAAAACGTAGCAATTTACCCCTAAATTTTTTAATGAGATAATAACAATGTATGAAGTAGAAGAAGGAATATGAAAATATAAGCAAAAGTGACTCATTAACAAGAATTAAATATCTACAGTTTTGTAAAATGGTACAAAAATGAATTTCTAACAATATAAAAAATTACAATTATGAATTGACAAGGAAAATTATAGAAGTGAAAGTAAGTCTCAAAAGTATAAAATATATCTTAGTATTGGAAGATTAACTATTCCTACAATAAGAAGAAAAGATGAAACTATTACTATAAAGATAAGATGACATCATGAAAGAGATGGAAGAGTTCTATAAAAATTATATTAAAAAAATAAAAAAAATTCCTATGGATATTATGGCTTCTAAATTTTCATATTTTAAATGAAGAAGTGAGACATATAATTAAATCTAAATGACCGAAAAGCTTCAGGAAATGATGGAATATAAGCAGGTGAAGAAATAGATGTTATAGATAAGGTTATATATAGTAAATGTCTAAATGCATCAAATGATATGGAAGAATGCAGCAATAATATTGATATTTAATAAAAATGTTAAAAAAGATATCATAAAGTACAGAACTATCAATTTCTATCAGATCTATATAAAATCTTTATCGAAATGATTATAACTCATGGTTTTAGTACAGTAAACCCCATTCAAGTGCTGAGAAAAATTATAGGAAGCTCCAATGAAAATAGGAATTTAATTTTATAAATATTTGTGCAGTGATTAAAACATTGGATCAAGATATTGATCTAGGATATTGTCCTATTCTGAAGAATATTTATCAAAGAGGAACAGTAGTAACTAGATTATATGATGGTACTAATAAGATTAACAATGAGAAAGGTGTATGACAGGGTGGTTCTATATCTTCAAAACTTTTTATAGCAGTTCTGCAAAAAGTAATTGATGGATTGAAATGAGAAGCTAAAGAAATAAAAATAAATGGAGATTATTTAAGTCATCTACATTTTGCAAATGATACAGTTGTATTTTACAATGAATGTTTCACAGTTTCAGAAATATTGTAAGAGTTATTAGATGAAGTAAAAAAAGTAGATTAAAAATAAATGATAAAAGAGATTAAAGTAATGATCAGTGAATTTTCTCAAAAGAAGAAAATAAAGATTAACAATCTTGAATTAAAAGAAATTGACACTACACATATCTTGATTAAATGATTGATATAGATGGAAAGTTAATGGAAGGAATTAATTATAAAATTAAACCTGATGGGAGTGTTTTTGGTAGAAATAACTCCATATCAAAAGGAAATGTGTTTATGTATTTGAAAAAAAAAAAGTTTTACTAGGTGTATTTGACCAATTCTTACTTATGAATTTGAGATTTAGACATAAATCAGAAAGGCAATACAGAGACTTTAGACCAATCAACAAAGAATAAAGTAATGTATATTAGGAGTAACAAAAAGTTATAGCAAATATAATATATGAGTAAGAAAGCAACAGGTAACATTATTAAAAAAATTAGAAAACTAAAATGGAGCTGGACTGGACATATTGCTAGAAAAGATTATAATAAATTGACAATTAAAATTGTAAATTGGACACTGTGTAAGCTTGTGATTAAGACCTCTAGAGGTCCTTACCTTCGCATTTTCGACCGCACATGCTTTAGGTTTCTTGCCTTAGTAAATATTACTTATGTAATCAATGTGCATTAAATAAATTTATAATTACAATTTTAAATTATTGTAATAGATTTCTAACTGTAAGATATTTCCATTGACTCATTGTAAATTGAAAGATTTCATGAGTACTAATGTATAATAGGAATTGTGTACTTAATTGGTGAAGAATTGAATAGCTTCATGCTCTCAGATCTAACTGCTTCAGCTTCACCTATTTATATAGCAAGTAAGTTGAGGTAAAGAAGGGTTCCCTCTTTTCTTCCAATGTGTAAGCTTGTGGTTAAGACCTGTAGAGGTTCCTACCTTCACATTTTCAACCGTATATGCTTTAGGTTTATTGCCTTAGTAAATATTAATTCCAAGAGATTGTAAAAGAGCCAAAAAAATACCACATTTGGAAATGAATGAATAAAATAAGAAAATTTGCTGGTGTGAGAACTGAATTGAACTTGAAGAGATCTCCATCTTGTAGCATACTGCTAATAATTGAAAATGATCATGATCGCACAACTATGATAAATTAATATCCATATGTTATAGGAAAAAGTAATTAATTATAAAATTCAGAAATTTATTCTTAAATTAAACCCAAAAAATAAATTGATGTGAGGTTGTGATGCAATGTGGCTACTCCTTTATTGAAGTCAGGAATCTCTCAGCCACTATGCCCAGAGAAACCTGTTAGCCACCTTACCTTATCTTTCCATTCCCTTTCCATTCTGCACCCTAAGTTTTTCCCATATTCTTCACTATCCTGCTTCATCCTATTTCCACAACATAATCGATGTCAACACCATGCCCTTTATATTTAAATTCCCTTTATCTTTCACCAAACCCAACATAAAAACTAATAATCCCCTTTTTGTATAATCATTTTCTTTATATTTATTCTTCTACAACTTCATTATTTATACCCTTTCTGCTTTTAGGCATTTACATTCAATCAACAGATGCCTAATATTTTCTATGCTTTCCTTACACAACTTTCAGACTAAATTATCGACATTTTTCCATTTATGGATATATTCCCTTTTTGCTAAAGATTCTTTTTGAACCTTAAACAGTAAACTACTTTTCTTGCTATTATCATAAATTAACTTGCACCAATATTTCATTTACTTCTATATATATTGAAACTCTTTTTACTCTCCATACTAATTCTCCATCTTTCCAACTCCCTATTCTTTATTAATGTACCTATTATTCTATCCCATTCCTTGTTACTATAACACTCAATAATTCTTCTAACACAATAATCCCACCTTTTGTATGAGCATACGGATAAAAATTCTTTATCCAAATCTTCTGCATACCATACTATCTTTCTTTCTCACACATCTTGCTGCCTGTCCTTTACTCATAACTCAATTAAATTCTATTTTGGCTATTCTCTTAGTATACATTAACTACAATCTACTGAACATTTTCATTTTGCTTTTTGCATCTCTCATATAAAAATTTGACCATCCCATTTCTCCTTGAATTGTCTCCTTTGCCATCCGCACATCTGCATATAATGCATGTCTTCCTACTTTTCATTATACTTTTTCTAAGTAATCTAACATCTCTTTACTAATACATAACACATTGATATCATATGTTAACCCTGCTACTGCCATTCCCTTCCATACAATTCTAGCTACATCTTATTTATTATATGAAAACACTGTAAATTTCTTTATCAGTCTCTTTCTTTTCTTTGCTTCATTAATCATTTTTTTCTCCCTTTCATCTAAGCAATTTCTCTGATTATTTAAGATAATTCCCAAATAGTTATATCTATTCACCACACTTAACTTTATATCCCCAATAAAAATTCTTTGTCTTCTCTTTCCCCAGTATTTATCATCATTACTTTTGACTTTTCTTCACTAAATTTAATACCCATTTCTTTATCCACCCTTGTGCATGTCATCAGCATAACTTCCACATTTTACTTTCTTTCTGTGTACTAGAAGATCTCATCTGCAAATAAAAGATGCAATAATTTAAATGCCCTCTTGCCACATATTAATGGTATGTCTACTCCTGTTCCTAGTCTATCTATTACTCTCTCCATATTGACATGATGTGATGTACTGTAGCTTCTCCTTAAATGAAGTCAAGAATCTCTCATCGATTATGCCCAGAGAAAGCTGTTAGCCACTTTATTTTTCATTCCCCAGTCTAAGTTTTCTCATATTTTGCTCCATCCTATTTCCACAACATAATCTTTGTCAACTCTATGGCCTTTATATCTAAATGCCCCTTATCTTTTCCCAAACCCAGTATAAAAAACAATAATCCACTTTCTGTATAATCACTTTTTTCATATTTATTCTTCCATAATTTCATTATATGTACCTTTTTGTTTTCAAGCATTTACATTCAATTAATATATGCATAATATTTTCTATTCCTTCCTTACATAATTTACAGACTAAATCACCTATATTTTTCTATTTACATGTATATTCTCTTGTTGCTAAAGATCCTGTTTGAGCCTTAAACAATAAACTACTTTCCTTACTATTATCATATATTAACTTGCACCTAATATTCTATTTATTTCTATATATATATATTTAAACTCTTTTTACTCTCCATACTAGTTCTCCATCTCTCTAACTCCCTCCTAACCCAATCATCCCATCTTTTGTACAAATATACTGATATAAATTCTTTATCCAAACGTTTTGTATACCACATTACCTTTCTCACCATCTTGTTACCTGCACTTTACTCATAACCCAATTAAATACTATTTTGGCTATTCTTTTATTACCATAAACTGCAATCTACCAAACATTTTTGTTTTACTTTTTGCATCTCTCATATGAAAACTTGACCATCCCATTTCTCCTTGAATTTGTCTCCCTTGCTGTCCATACATCTGCATCCACTGCATGTCTTCCTACTTCCCTTTGAACTTTTTTTAAGTAATTTAATACCCCTTTACTAACACATAATGCATCATTATCATATGTTAACCCTGCTACTGCAACTCCCTTCCATATAATTCTAGCATAGTTTCTTTATCAATCCCTTTCTTTTCTTTGCTTCATTTATAAATTTGTTAAAATTGTTAGTATTATTAGTGTCCTCTATTGTCAGAACATTGATTTACTAAAAATTATTTGTTTGTTTTTTTACGTCATAAGCTCTTGAGAGATTTGCACTCTCTCAATTATTTTCTATTATATAGTATAACATTTTGCTATCTATATTTATAATTATATATATTTAAGAAAATGATTAATACTACGTGTATGTATGGTATCAATATTTTATTAATTTATTTAATATTTTTCTATATTTAATAACAAAATACTTTTTTCATTTTTTATTTATATATAACTACAAGGTATTTAAAGCATTCTTAGTTTTTTTTTTTTTCAGGTAATAAACTCATAGTGACTCTAGATAGCTCCACTGATAATAAATAAATAAATAAATATCTGGCTTTTGTTGCTAAGAATGATAAACAAGGGAGAAACAGACATAATCCATGGCATTTGATTAATCTGATTAATATTATCTGCTCCAATAAATTTCTTTGTAGATAGATCCTAGAGAAACATTTATCTTGCAATGAATTATTGAAAAGATGTTTTACCTCTCATATATATATATATAGTTATACATAGTAACATTACAAATTAAAGTTTTAATATACTGTATTTGAACTCTATAGCAAGTGAATGCCTTCATGTACTAAATTGAGACCTAAATATTGATAGTTATATATCGATATTTTGAACATTTTTTTATGCTTTGAACAAAATTTTAATTCTTATGATATTTATTATGAATGAGAGCATCTAAAAATCTCTAATAGCTCATTATTTAACTAAAATGTAAGATGTCATTTTACCAATTTTGAATTATGATTAATGACGATATAAGATCAACAGAACCAATGTCAAGAAAATCCTTTTTATCAGCTGTTTCTAAGTCTCAATATCACTAAGACATATCAGAATAGGCTTAAATATTATTGTATTTAGATAAAGAAACTTTCACTTATTTTATTTAAAAAGTGAAGCGTATAAAGTATTAATACTGATAATAAATATTCTTAATAACAGTTATAAAAATATACAAGTATTTTCTCCATAACCTTTATAATTCTTATTAAGAATATTTATTATCAGAATTAATACTTTATAGGTTTATTTTTTGTTATAACAATTATTAATATATAATGAATATTTTAATTATTATTATATATTTACTTCAAGATTTTTGGATATATATATATATAATTAACTGAACTTAAAGCTATAATTTTGATAATAATGAATAGGACGTTAACACATTTAAAGTATACTGGCTTTACTAAAATAACAAATAAATTATAGAATTCTGTTACAGTATTAATGATAAACTTTATAAAAATAAAAACTGATTATAATTTCTATTTATTCAGCATATATTTATATGTATTCTTGTTAATTATAAAGAGCATGAGTTTTAATGGTTGAGGTATTTTTTATTTTTGAATCTTAAAAATAAAACAAGAAAAAAAAGATTAAAGATTTGTGGTTTTATTATTAGCATTAATACAGTAAAATTGAAATTAAAGAGAATAATGACTTGAGATGATTCAATTGTTGAAACAAAAATTTATAACAAGATCAAAAAGTACCTCACGTGATTTTATTCATATTCAAATATGATTTCTAATATAAAATTAATCTAAAATTTACCTCCTTTTCTGAAAACCTTTGCATACAATTTTCAATGAATAATATCAATATTTTATCCAAATAAATATTCTCTTTAGTATTAGTTTTTCATGTGACCAGATTTCAAATATTTTTGGGTCAATTATTAGATACATAGATAGAAAGTTTTGTACATTAATATAAATTTTTCTTGCATGGAGCAAAAATTTAAACATCTTTATTATTTAAATCCTATGCACTGAAATTCATTTAAGAATTTAAACAATATTATTTTTATAAAGCGCAGTCGATATTGAAATAAATGAGAGAGTGCAAATCTCTCATTTATTTTAAGAATTTAAATAAGTATTTTTGAAATTTTTACTCCATGCAAAAACATTTATATTAATGCACAGCATTATAAATATAATTATGGAAATTATTTTAGATAGATAGATAGATAGGTAAGGAGATAATCAGTAAGGTAGATATGAATGGATTAGATAACTACATAGATTGATTGATAGATAAATATATAGATAGATAATGATTTTTATTTTCAATAAAAAAACATTCACAACTTTCTTTAAATATGCAAATGGTATGGTTCACTGATTTTCACCATATCTTATGGTCACATGAAACAAACTTAAAGAAGAAAGTAAATCTTATGTTCCATTAGTAAACAAAACCAATCATAAGATCAACTTTATAAAATATTTCTCTTATTATTAATGTAGACTAATTAAAAAAAACCTACAACAAATATACTGCCTGCATTATTTAGCCAAGCGAGCTAGGAAATAAATAAAAAAAGTAGGAAACATTTTTTTTTTAAAAAAAACAACAACTCTATCTAGATCCATATTTCATTTTGCATATTTTTTTCATCTCACATAAAAAGTATATATTTTATCATATAAAACATAGGTATGTAAATCATATATGCACATACTCTGAAGAAAAGTTTGTCACAAAAATTAGGGACAATTCTTTTTGTACAGGCTACCATATATATCAATATGCAAATTATTATTTTTCTTTATTTATTTACAAACAACTGCAAGTTTTTTCATCTGAATTGTAATAACTGTCTCTCAGAAAAAAAAGAAAAAGAATAAAATCAAAATCAGTACAAAGCACAACAGATCTTAGCCTGATAATAATAATTGTACGATTAGTCATTTGAAACCATCAGGAATGTTTGAACATCAGAAGTGATAAGTTAAGTTTTGATTCAAATACTTTTAGCTTTTGAGTCAAGCACTCTATCATTATGTTAAATTGCGCAAAAAAAGATTAATTATAGATAAAAATTAATACTCTAAATGTATTTTTAAAATCATTTACAAAATATACACAAGGTATACATACATATAGATTATGCAAATGGTTATTGCTAAATTATTTAAAATAAAGATAACTATGTTTAATGCTAACTTTAAAAGTCATTAATAGAGAAATGATGTGTATCCCATAAGTCAATTATATAAACATAATTTTGGACCATTATTTTGTAAAACATTTTTACTATAGCAAATACATATTTGGCATGAAATATTTCATGGTTACCTATACCATAGCCTGCCATCTTGACAGTCATAGTTTAATAATCATTATAATACAAGTAGACTTAACATTTAGAGTTTGGATGAGTTCATACCTTTTTTTCATATGAAAATATGTTTTTCATACAATGAAGTCTGTTTTCTAACTGGAAATAATAGTTTAATATAAAAAAGATTTAAAAATGATCTAGTTCTAATCATTCAGAAAAAGATATATGTCTACCATAGTCATCCAGATATTTTATTGTTATACATTATTAGGATAAATGTAAATAAAACCAAATATGAACACAAATATAAATAAATAAAAATCCAATTGATTTCTGATTGTTTGAAGTAACTTAGTACATATATTTTTGTTTTTTACCACAACAATTAATTCTATATCAAATATAATAATAATAAATAAAGGATAAATTTCAATAACAATATCACAATTTTCTCATGAGATTACACATATACTTTCAAGAACAGTTATCTTTATCCAATTCTTGAGCCATCTATTCTAATTTGCAAGCAAAAATAGACATCAGATGGTATAGTGCAATAATATCCCATTGTTCACCACTTTTGAATAGTAGAAAGAAGTGAAGTGACTTCTAGATGCCTAATTATTTTGTTTCACCTTTTAATTTTAGTTTCACTGATGAAAGCAAAAATAAAAATCAGTTCTAGAAATGGTGATATACTATATGCTGACCATTTATTACTCAAATTTACACATAGTGGAATTGGATGATTAATTTCTAATAGTTATCTGATAGTCATGTACCAAAAGAATAGATTGGAATTTAATCCAGGAACTTTTAGATCTCATGTCTATCACTCTTCCACTGAGCTAAATCATAGAGCATTGTTTCTTAACCTGGGGTGCATACATTTCTAAGAGAGTGAGAGAAGTTTCTTTTAGATGTGTGATATAAAATTTAAAGCTGTCTTATGCAATATGGAATGAAAAAGTGAAGAAACTATACTTTAAAACTAGGATGTATTTTAAAATGAAATATTTAAACAATAACTTCAAAACTTCTGTATCCAGAAAAGAAAGAATAAAAAAATTGATATATACTTTGAGTAGGAATGCTAACAAGATAGTATGACACAAAAATAAATGCTAATTTTCTTTAACCTACTGACATTAATCATGACTAAAGCTCATATCGAATAGGATTAATTGATTACACAAATATAAATATTTTTTTCTTGCAAATTTTGAAAAGTTATAATTATTATTTTTTTATATATAATTTCTGAATATTTCATTGATTTTAATAACCCTCACTTTGTAGAAAAAATGTCAATGGAAAGATGATTATGTTGCTTATTGATTCACTTGTACAATAGAAAAATGGGGTATGAAATGACAACAATGCATTTTATGTTGCAAGATATTTTCAAACTCCAATCTTAAACCATCAAAGTTGTTAGATCATTTCAACAATCAGCATGGTGGTGAAGCTGTAGAAAATAGTCTTAACATCTTGAAATCTGAGAATGCAGTCTAAGAAGGCAAAATTTGATACCAGTGGTACTATCACAAAATTTGATGTTGTGGAAGTTCAAAACCCCTTGTTAGAAGCTTCTTATCAAGTGGCATATCTGTGTACTAAAAAAAGCTCATACTATAGCTGAGGAATTGCTAAAATGATGTTCATTAGAGATTGCAAGAATTCTATTAGGTTCTGAAGTACAAAAGAAATTTCAGTAGATTTCATTATTGAACAATGTGATTAATTACACATTTGAGATCTCAGTGATGATATTCTACTGCAAGTAGTAGAAGATATCAAATCCAGTCCTCTACAAGGGAATATTCAACTGAAAGAGTCAACTGATATTGATAATTGCATTCAGTTGTTGGTATTTGTATGATACATTGAGGAAAGAAAAATGTTGAAAGAATTTTTATTTTGTGAATCACTAGAATTGATATCAAAAGAAATTGATGTTTTCAATCACATTAGAATTTAAACATTACATACCAATAAATGTGATAGGCTCAATTTGTACTGACAGTGCCCCTTCAATGTTGGAAAAAATTCCAGATATTTTTCCATACAACAAGACAGAAGTACTATAAGTTACAATAATGCATTGCATGTCATACCGTCATGCACTTGCACTGAAAGGCTTCTCAGAGCATTTAAAACAAGGTACTGCAGTAATTGTAATAAAGTATAACCAAGTATCAGTGTTTAATCATTATATCTTTCATGATTTTTGTGAAGGAATCAATGCTATTCATACTGTACTGCTTTAGCACACCAAAATGTGGAGGATGCATCAAATGCTGCATGCTAAGCAGGATTTTTGAATTGTGTGAGGAAATTATACAACTACTTACTAACCAAAACTGTGATTTAGTTAAAGCCTTTGAAAAAAAAGATGCAAAACTTTGACTAGCCTATTTAGCAGATATATTCAATCACCTGAATGAATTAAACACATCAATGCAAGGATTTGGTATGAATATAATAAAACATAGTGAGAAATTGTTTTCATTTATTGAAAAATTAACATTTTGGGCACATAGAATTGAAAATGAGACTTTTGCAAATTTTTCCTTGCTTGATTTAATTGTTCTGGAAAATAAAAAAAAATCACAATTATATTCGGAGTTGCAATACATATAAAACAATTGAGTGAATTTACTTCATGGATATTTTTCCTCAGAGATATTAGCAAAATTCAGAGATGAATACTGGATCCATTACTATTTGACCTAATGGATGACAATAATTTAATAAAAGATAATCTTGTTGAAATATGAGCCAATGCATGTATTCAAATGGAATTTGAAAAATTGGACTTGCAACAATTCTAGTGTACACAGTTAGAAACTTATTCACAGCTGGAAAAAGCAGCCTTGAAGATGACATTTCTACCATTTGCCATCATCTACCTGTGTGTAAAAATAAAAACCAGAAATCACTTAAATGCAAGTGATGACTTCCGCATGGCTCTTTCAAAAAAAAAGAGCATCATTTAAAAAGTATTATTATGAATAAGCAACAACAATCTTCCCATTAAACATTAAGATATTGTTTTGTATGTATATGTAAATGTATGTATGTATTTTTCTATAAATAAATTGTCTTGCAATAAATGAAATTTTCTTTATAAAAAAATTGGAACAGATTTTTGAAGTGGGTGCAAGAACATATTTTCAGATTCGAGTGGGTGTCAATCTCCAAAAAGGTTAAGAAACACTGCTATTGAGTATTAGATGTGAAGATAACTGACATTAAGGCCCAGCTTTCTGACTTGATAAACTAATTCCAAATTGCCCTTTATTTTAATTGTGATGATATTTCATACAAATGAATAAAATTCCAGTATAATTAATATCTTATAATAATGGTTATATCTTTTATTTTCATGATGATGAACTTCAAATTTTAGTTAAATATTCCTTAAATTATGATAGACCAAAATATTTTACAATGGATGTAACAAGAATCTCAGCCTCAGAGTGACCTTTGAGTGTTCCATCATCAGATTTTCAATTGGATGGCTGGTTGAAGAGTTGGAGTGTGGAGTGGATTGAAGCCTGTCCATTAAAGTATAAAGATTGGCTGCCTTAATATATATCTGAGCACTTATTGCATATATGTGTAGAGATGATAATCTGGACTAACTGATGGGTTCTGGTTTAGCACGAAATACATATATTGGTGATCATTTATTGTTTCAACATATATGTGTTCAAGTGTATCAGTGTTATGAGAAAGAGTGGAGAGTGGTGGGTCATGTGAAAGTCTGTGCTCATATACCATATATATTAAATAATATTAAATAATATTCTTTCTAAAAAAGTACCCCATGGTGATACTTCAAATCTATTTTGATATAAGTTTGCAAAAATAAATAAAAATGAACAAAACAATACTCTTAAAAAGAGTGCAAAATCATACTAAATCCATATTGTAATATCTTTATATTTAATGAATGTTTTATATATCTATATTCTATTTCACAAATACATCAATTTCAAACCTCAAGATATACATTCTGAAATATCACAATACTTTGCATGCCCTCTGAATGAAATATGAAAATATTTAAAATTCAGGAAATTGTAGAAATGGCACACGTTGACTTTTATGAATGATCACTTCTTACTTTGCAAGAAGACATAAACCATAACATAAATTTAAAGCAGAAATACATTTTTGTATTACACATTAATTCAAACTTTAATGAATTAAAAAATGGAATATTTAGTAGACTGGCACATTATTTGATCTGATTCATAGAAGCAATAAAGGCCTTTTTCCATCGACAAGAGTTTTTGTTTTTCTCCCATTTACTCTCTGGTTAACCAGATGTCACTAATGTTCAACTGTGGCTCAAATAGAACTGCAGTATTTTATCTATACTATCAGACAGAGATTGTGCAGGAGCATCTGCAGACATTTATTCAGCCACCTGAACCTACTGAAAATTTCAAATGCACAATAGAACTTAATCATGATCAAACTATCACACAGGCAATGCATTATCTCACACACTAAAAACTCTTAATAAGAGCAATTACCATGTAAGGATTCTGGGGCAAAAATAACAATCTGCAGAGTGTCTAAAGTTTGATATATGGCCATATAACAAGGAGTTTTAGTCAAGTTATCAAAATACTAGCATCATAGAATTGAGCCATAGAGAAAGAACTAGTGACATCTTGTATTTCTCTCTTAAATCATGTAATATAATCTAAATAATCAAGTTTTATATTAAAAAAAAGATATGTTACCTTGACAATGATTATATGGAAATAATCAAAACATTAAAATAAAAGTATTCTTATCTGGCAGGTCTTGACTCATAAAACCTACTCTCTACTACTGTACTAAACCATGTGGGGTATTCATTTATTTTCAATGATAATAAAGCAAGAGCCCAAAAAAACTCCTGAACTATGAACAATTATTGATTATTATTAATAAAAATTGGATTATGTTTGGGGGAAAAAAATGGAATTTTGGAGTTTTAATTTTAAGTTTAGACATTAACATAAACAGTATTTTTAGCAATGTAACAAAAAAAATTCGAGTATCACACGTTAATGTTGTTATTACAAGGAGTCAAATCATCAATATTAGTCTGTTTGAACTTTTATGTATATATATATAACATAATTAACGTGTATATTACATTCTAACACCTAAGTAAAAAGTTGATACAGGCAAGTTTTATTCCAGTAACTAAATTTACTCTGAGAATCGATTCATAAATCTTCAGATGTATGCATTTATTAAAATATTAACTAGAATTATATATATATAATTTATTTTTTAAAAAAATATTTTTTTCTTCTAATATTTTTGAAAGGCATGTAATAAAATCACTATTGTTTTTAAAAGTATTTATCCATAGAAGTTTAATTTTTTTCATATTTTTTGTTATAAGAACTGAATGATATATGTGCTTTTAAAGACAATAGTTTGGAAGATGGATGGGCGAATTTAATTATAGAACAGCCTTGTCATGATTTTGAAACATATCTTTACATTACGAAGCTTGTAGACTATAGCTATCAGTTCTTTGTCTGGAAATAAATTTATTCCTAAGAATAACATATAATTAAAGTCAATCCTGATTAATTTTATTTTTCATGCTAATAAGAAAACAAAAAAGAGGATTCTAATAAATTACTGTTTATAAATAACTTATTTTTTAAACTAGTAAAAAAACAGTTTATTAAAATTTATCATTTAACTTAAACTGTTAAAATGCTAAAATAAACTGTATTAATGGTAATGAATTAAAAAATTATTAATGATGATGATGAGTTATTTATGAGTTGAACTACTGCAAGCTCCATGTGCCCTGGTGTAGATTTAGCATTATGATAAAGTGATGGATTCTAGAGTTAAAGTTTTCAAGATCCGATCTCCATTTATTGAATCTGATGCTCAAATATCAATTGACCTTCCGAGTAAACACCAAATAACTATGTTTTATCAAATGTTATCATTTATTTATAAAACTATGCAACTTGTTTTTTCTATGTGCACTTAATCAGTTCTTAAGTTTATATACATCACAAAAAAAATTCTGGTTAAAAACTGAACGCTGAAATCAACAACTATTGATACAGCTATCCTGTGTAATTAGATGCAGCAGACTTTAAAGTCTAGAATCCATCAAGCATAGTCCCATTTGTCACTTTGAATGCTCAAATGTCTTACAAATTCTCAAGTAATAAACCATTTAATTATTTATTTATTAATGCAATTGTCACTCTTTCCAAGTATTCTTGTAACTCGTCCTTCATGAATACTCAGAGAAATGATTAGACAAATAATAAATTAAACTAGTAAAATTATAAGCCTTATAAAATATGATTCTGATAAAATATTAACTCAAATAATTTAAATATTAATGGTATAGAGTAAATAGTAGAGGGCACTGTTAAAAGTGAGAGAACACATGAACAGCTGATAAAATTATATAAATGAATGATTGCTTTTCATGGCAAGATTTTTGTACTCATTAAACAATATATCTCAAAATATTTTTAATGAAAACAACTGCTGCAAGTACTTCAGCATAGAGTGACATATTCAGAAGCAATGGTTTTAAGTTTATTCTCAATAGAGTAATGTAAATAAAAAAAAAAACTGAGTTTAGACAAAGAAAAAAAATATTGAAAAGAAAATATAAATTTTATTACAACATATAAATAATACTGTAGTATGATTACATTTTTTTCTTTCATTTTAATGTTGCATTTAATATTTGACCAAATACTGGTAGATTAATCATTCTGCTACTTAATTATGAAACTTTCTTGGACCGCAAGTCAATAAATTGTATTTGCATTTTTTGCCCTCTATTGAGAAATTTTGCAAAGCATTTTTTTTACAGCTTTAAAATTCATGCATATATTTTTTCTAATATTTTAATTTCAAATAAATTCAAAAGATGTCAGGATAATTGAATAAGCAGGTGTTCAAAGTATATGTTGATGGGTGCCTATTATGTGGTTGGTGATCTCAAACTTTGCAAGATTACATCGAGAAAATATTATGATGATCTATAAATTTGATTTTTAGTAAAATTTATGATCATTTTTATATAGTAATTGGATAATAATTATTGGAAATCAAAAATGTATATTGTTTCATATTTATTTTTTACAGAAATGTTTTATTTTTAAATATAAAAAAATATATTCTTCTGAATATTGTTACCATAGAGATTATGATTATGGGAAATACAACTGTCTAGAAATGATGTCACTCAACAGCCTGTAATAACATTTAGTGATATCGTAATAATTACAAAAGTTTTTTAAACTTTTAAAGCATAAACTGATAAATTTATTAGATAATAAAAGTAATTCATTTAGATTTTTAAAACAAACATCAAACAAAGATTTTGTTCATTTTGAAAATTGAATCTGCTCCACTCAAAATTTGATGATAAAGCAGCACTTTGTTTTGATTAAAATCTAATTTTTAAAATAATTCTGAAAATCAAATGTGATTTTTAAAATTTATTTAATATCTAAACAAAAATATCTATCAAATGAGGTCAAATTTATTAAGTTCTGATAAATAATAGTGGTTTAATATTAAAGTGTAAATGAGAGCAAAGAAATCTGTCAGAGAGGTTTAATTTAATGATTAAAAACATTTATAAAATGGTGCATTAATGTGGGTCTAGTTACATAAGTGAGTCAAACTGTACATTAGAAAAGAGAATTCATGAACATAAACTTTTATATAATAAATTGCTATGTTCTGTGGATAGATTTAAATCTGTATTTGCAGAACATTTAGTTGTTTGTAAAGAAAGTTTTTGCTTTGACAGTGTTTTTATTTTACATGTGGAAACAATATGAAAAAAAAAAATTAAAGAGTCATATTTTATAAATATGACAGACAACTTATTACATAAGTAATATAATTGTGTTAATATATATAAATTATGAAATGTTGGGCATTCATGTGGAAATGTCAATGCTATGTGACTTTAATGAGATTTTTTTTTACATTTTAAAATTTAATTATAAAAGGCCACCCAAGATTGCAATAGATATTAATTATTATCATATGTATTTTTTTGAATATTGTAGTGTTTATTGCAGTTTTTTCTTAGTATAATTATTTTTTGATTATATATATGCTTGAATGAATAGACATGATATGCCATCATACTTGTTAGAAATCATTGATCCTTTTGGTCATTTCCCCCAAAAAATCCAGATAAGTATAAAATGGGTATATACTTATTTAGATATAAATCTGTGTGACAAAAGATGTATGTCTTCCTGAATTCAACAAAAAGATTACAAATATTTTAATAAATAATTTCCACTAAGTCTATAAAATATTATATCAACAATAATGTAATAAATTGTTACATTTTTATTTACCATTGCCAAACTCACTTCACTCACAACTTTGACACCATCCATATCAGATAAATATAATAATGATTATTACTAATCATTTTCTAAACTAGAGATTATCTCTAGCATAGATATAAACATTAAACCCCAGTTAAAGATTAATATATCTGATTTTTTAATTTTAAATATACACACACATAGAATTATTCACCTTTCCCTTTCCCATGTGTAATATTTTTATAGATATATCGACCAATCTCCATACTTTCTCATTCTTTTTAAATTCATATAAATAAAGATATAATAAAAGACAAATGACCCCCAAGATGTGTTTCGGTATGAACCATCACTCATCAGTTGGCCCAGGTTACTATCTCCTATATATATATTATATGAAGAATATTTATCTATAGTAAATTATTACATTTTTATTTACCATTGTCAACCTGGGCTAACTGATGAGTGCTGGTTCAGCATGAAATGGATTTTGCTGGTATTTGTCTTTTATTGTATCTTTATTTATAAGAATTTAAAAAGAATGAGGAAGTATGGAGATTGTTTAATATATCTATAAACATATTACACATGGGAAAGAGAAAGGTGAATAACTCCATATGTGTGTATGTTTAAAATTAAAAATCGGATATATTAATCTTTAACTGAGATTTAAAGTTTATATCTGTGCTAGAGATAATCTCTACTTTAGAAAATGATTAGTAATAATCATTATTGTATTTATCTGAGATGGATGGTGTCAAAGTTGTGAATGGAATGAGTTTGACAATGGTAAATAAAAATGTAACAATTTACTATAGATAAATACTCTTCATATAATAGAGATATATATGGGAGATAGTGACCTGGGCCAACTGATGAGTGCTGGTTCAGCATGAAATGCATCTTGGGAGTCATTTATCTTTTATTGCACCTTTATTTATATGAATTTAAAAAGAATGAGGAAGTATGGAGGTTGTTTAATATATCTATAATAATGCAATACAATGAGAAATGACTATAAAATAAACTGATCCAGGATTGTGAGTATTCAAATAGCAGATGCAATATGAAAAGGAAAGTAAAAAAAGATATTATATGACAAAGTGAAACTGAGAGGTGTCACACATCTGTTTTCTGTAGCAGATTTTGTCAATCATTTAAAATTGTAAATAAGTAAATCAACAACTCTTTTCCAAATGGCAATATCCAATACGTATATAAATATTACACAGAGTAAAAAATTTTAAAATAAAAAATAAATACTATGACCAAGCATTTTCGGTACTGTATACCAGATTCATGGTGACTAATTTACACTAAATGATTAATATTACAGTGCATGCTCAATGGAACACTCACATTATGATGATTAATGATGTCATTAGAGTTAGCAATAAGACAAGCCTCTTTTAACTTTCTTTTCCTATCATTAGGCTCGTTGCAAATATAGGAAATATAAAATAAAATCTCAGGTTAATTCAGTATTTTTTAATCATGAGAAAATTAGTGCATGAACGTTTTCTCAAATGATTAGTGATGTTTGCAATGATCCTAATGATAGGAAGAGAAAAAATGCTTGGTTTATTGCTAAGTCTAATGACATCAATTATCAATGTAATATGGTTTATTGGTAAGTCTAATGACACAATGTAATATGAATGTCCCATTGAGCATGCACTGGAATATTAACTGTTCAGTTTAAATTAGTTGCATATGTCTGGTATAAGTACCTAAAGTGCTTGGTGAATTATTTATTTTTTATTTTAAAATTTTTTACTCTGTGTAATATTTATATACCTATTGAATATTTAAGATTGTAAAGTAAAATCTAATTTTGAAAATGTCAAAATTTTACATATTGAGTTAAGATAATAAAAAGTGATTATTATTAATAGTACAAAATATTTTAATTGTCATTCAAATTATGCTAAAATGTATATAGCTTAGTGCATGTAGCCATCATAATATAAGTAGCATTAATTATCTTTATTATTTTCATACATTATCAATTCATTACAGGATGATATTTTTAATTTTAATCCAGTTATTTTTATTACCTGATTCTCTTTCCCACAGCAACTAGCAAACTTCCTTATTTAATTCCTCCATTTCATGGTGGTTCCTTTCTAGGTCTTTTATAATCTTGAGATTAAATTTAAAACACTAACCATCTACTATCACTTCTTCTAAAAAAATGTTCATCAAATCCATTTCAATCTTTCAATTCTTTTAATGATATCATTCTATTTGTTCTCTCACTCATGTATTTAATTTTTGATCTCTTATTGTTATTTTTAACATGAATCTCTCCATACTTGAGTAGCCTAATATTTTTATATTTCTATTCTGTTATGTGAGAAGTCCCAGGTCCTTAAATAAGAACTGGTAAGACACATTTATTAAAAATTGTTCTTTTTAAACATGTACTCATAAGTTATTTCTACTAAAAGCACTCAACTCAAATTTAATTCCATGATTATGTTTTTGTCTATTTTAATAATCTGATCAATAATTGCAATGAAAGCTGCATGAATTAGAAGGGAAAACTATTATAAATATCTTAGTCAGATTTTTAAAATGATAGAAAAATAATTATGCAAGTTACAAATTAAATATCACACGATCACCATTTTTTATGCTTGCACAAGCTGTTTACACAGAGGCTAAACTCTCCATAGAGTAGCACCACTCAGTGCAAGCCAGAATAATTAATGGATGCAAGAAGGTTTATATAAAATCCCTATCTAGTGCCTATTCATCCAATATTCCTAGACTAGTTTCTAGCTTGTGGCTTTCTTCAGTGAGAAGGCTTGGATCTGTGAGCATTGCACTTAGGTACAGTGATCTCAGTTCCAAGGCACATTACTGAAGAAAGCCACAAGTTAGAAACTAATCTGGGAATATTGGATGAGTAGGCACTAGATATGGATTTTATGCAAACCTTCTTGCATCCATTGATTGCTCTTGCTTGCATTGAATGGCACCACTGTATAGAGAGTTTAACTTCTGTGTACAAATTAAATAACTGATATAATATAAAAGTCATATCTAAAAAATAATTTAAAGCATGCTCTAGTATTTTTTTAACTTGTATAATTAAATGAACTTAATATTATAATACAGAATCTATGTTAAATTATATGAAATTTTTATTTACATATCATATATACATAATCTGATGGAATTGAAAATTGCTATAATTTCAAATCAGCACCACATTTTTTTTCTATGAGTTTGTGCATTGTAAATTAATTTATTTAGTGAGTTTTTTACCTGCTGTTTCTTAAAACTTCCAAAACTTTTGTAATGTTTTACAATTATGATTGCATGCACATACGCTTAATGTAAAATCACCCTATATTATATTTTCTTGTTTGTTTACTAAATAATATAGATCTATAAAAAAGAGATTCAATTTTCATTTGGTTATTTTATTCTAAGCAATTTTTAATGAGATTACTTCATAATTTTTAATTTTTTGTTGCATACTTTAATTCACTATAGTCCTGAGTACTTGTATCTTTGCATAGTTAATTTATGAAAATGAGATAAAATCTTTATCTTGTTCATTTTGCTCCACTATCTTTCTGAGTTAACTGGTAGGTCTTAGTATATGGTTCGTGCAATTCAATTTTCTGGTTAAATTATGAGAGATGAGGTCTTTTTTTTTTTTTATCAGACACATTATCTCATCATTTGATCTTTTTTCTTTAACTTTCGTATCTTTCTCATTTTCCCCATTCCAACATCTCAGAAGACTAATCTCTTAATGTAATTAGTTAAAAGAATCAAATCTCTATTGAATATAGAACAAATATCTTGTGGAGATCAAAATATAATAACTATGATGCCAAAAGTGATTACTCCTCATGGAAATCCCACTTTGTCATAGCTATTTTTCCACAGTTCACTATTGCCATTTGTACTTTCAGTATATATTTAGCCTGGATAATCAAAATGGTCATTGAAAGTGGTCACTTAGGTTCACTATCCCATTTCCTATCATAGTGTGAATATTTAATAAATTCTTCATATTGTCACTGCCTTGACTTATTTTAACATTAATCTTCATGTCAAATTGAATGGAAATTTTTTTAATATTTTTTATTATTTTAATCATTTTAAGACTTCGTGTCAATACTATTTACAAATTTATTTGTTCGACAATTTGCCCATTCAATTTTAATCCAAATTTTGTGTGGCTTAGAACTTGTTCTATTACGATTTTTGCAAATATATTAAATGAACTGGATAACAAACAAACTTATATAACTCTTCGGCCAATGTAACCTTTTTAGTTAAAATTTTTTTTAGTTGCATTTATGACCTTTTGACCTCTGTACATTTCAAAAATAGTGTGAATAATATGACTTGTGTTACGCCAATACCCTGTATCAAAATCTGTCTCATAGATTAAAAAAAAAAGGATTATTATTTTTTATTTATAAGATTGTTTTATTTTAATCAGGAAGCTTCAAATCATTGTTTATCTAATGTTTTTTTTTTTTTTCTGTTGACAGCTTTAAAACTTTTTTTTTTTTTTACAAAAATAATAATTGTTTTTTAATTATATTTATACGTTATTAAAATTATAAGTAATTTAAATATTAAATTATAATTGCAGTAGTTAAGTAATTAGAGCAAATATTTAAAAATTTCACACGAGTGCTTTTTGATATTTAATTAACAAAGCAGATTGGTAAATATTTATTCCCAACCATTCTTCTAAAATATTT
Organism: Epiperipatus broadwayi; assembly: GCA_028023455.1. Taxonomy (NCBI): domain Eukaryota; kingdom Metazoa; phylum Onychophora; class Udeonychophora; order Euonychophora; family Peripatidae; genus Epiperipatus; species Epiperipatus broadwayi. The sequence continues at coordinate 2,526,944 of JAQFVV010000132.1, forward strand.
AATTCAAATGTTTAATAACGGTAAACTTTATTTTCTATTGGTAAAAAAAAAAAAAAAAACTCAAAGAATATAAATAAATAAAAAGGAAACAATAATAATAAAAGTTTTGAAGACGATTTAAGCGCCAAAAGAAATTTAAAACAACTGTACAAAAAAAAATCTAACTTTCAAGTTCTTACAATAAATTTTTAAAAAGTTAAAATGGGTCTCAAACTTTGGACAGACTTTTAAAAGCTTTTATATTCTGAAAGATAAAGAAAATAAAAATATTATCATATAAACATATGCATTTGTACTTTCATATTGCAGATATTTTTAAAGACAATGTGGGTTGTAATTGTGATCAAGTATATGATTTAAGATAGTAGTAAATCAAGAGCTAAAAGTCTCCAGATGGAAACTCAATCGATCATTTTTATGCTTAAATGTCACGTGATCTTCTTAGCACTTAACTATTCAACTGTGTTTTATTATTATTCGTCAATCAAATTAATAACATATTTTGTGAGAACTTGCTTACTATTATTAATGAAATTATAACATTTATTTTTTTGGCCTTTTTCAAACAATTTTATGTTATTTCCTTCTATCTCTTTCAACTGAATTGGAAGTCTTTATCAGACTAGATAAAGATTTCTGATTCTGATGAAGGCTGCAGATCTGGATGAAACAATTAGAAAAAAATTACTTTAAACCAGGGGTCCCCAACCTTTTTGCACTTAAGAGCACATTCCATAATACCGGCCAGGTGGCGGGCACCATTTATTTTTTCAGCTAGGTGGCGGGCACCATTTATTTTTTATCTGGACATAATTGCTGAGATATTCTTGACTTCGTTTACGGAGAAGCCACATCACATCACATCACACGTAAATTTATAGTTGGATATTGTTAATAATACACATAATGTACAGAAAAATATTTATTTCAAAAATTAAATTTTAACATATAATTGACGTTTATATTTTTACGCTGTAAAAGTATAGTATGCCCTACAATTTGATTACAATATAATACAATAATTCATAAAAAAAATTCAAAAATTAAATTTATTTGTATCAGATAAATAATTTTTTATCGTGTTCGGATAGCGGTGGGCACACATAAAATGGTCTGCGGGTGCCATGGTGCCCACGGGCATAGGGTTGGGGACCCCTGCTTTAAACAATACTAAAAAGAGAAGTAATGTTATAAATTACTGAACAATAAGGAGATAACAAAGACAATAAATAAAATTTACACCAGAAGTAAATCTCAATTTTTAAAAAATTAAATTATAAGCAAAAACAATCTGCATTTTTATTACATGATAACAAAAATGTATAAAATTTGGGTGTAACAACTATTTTAATCATGTTCTGATATATTTTATATGAGAGAGGCTCAATAACCATTAAATAAGGTGACTGGAAAATCCATGAGAGATGTACTATAATTTTTGTTGGTGAAAAAATATTTGATATGTGGATTATTTATATTAAAATAATTATCATATATTTATAAGAGTTTGAAATCATATCTCTGTTATTGTAATAAAACATGGAAATTTTATTAAAATTAGCACGGCATTAATGTACCTAGTGCAAATTATTACTCACCCTCAGAATGATTTCTGGTTTTCGCATTTATCAATGTTGACTTAGGATTTAGAACCAGAAGCATAGCCATTGATAATTATGGCACTAGAATGTAAAGAGAGAAATACTCTTGTTAATTTAGTTAATAATTAACCATTGCATAAAAATAGTTCTTGTAAAATTTATCAGATGTTTTCTCATTGATATTTGAATCATTTCCAAGCCATCTCATAAATGTAATTTATTCTAAGTTCTTTGGTGCATTTGTAGTGGCAATTCCTTCTATTTACTCTTTTTCAGAACAATCTATGGTTAAGTTTGAGAAATCCATAGATACTAGATGATAGTGTTGTATCTGAACTCCCAGCAATTTTTAACTACAGGCTTTTTTCAATGAGGAATATCAGATTTTGCATCCACATATACAGCATCCATTTTTTTTTTTAAAAACTAGCAAACTAATAATCTGAAATTCAAAAATATCCCAAAACTTTTGCACTTTAGGTAATTGGTCTATATAATAATATAGATTTGACATTAGCCATCAACTATATATTTAGATTACCTCCATTTTATGATAATTGTAAGTACTTATCTTTTGGAGAAGGTAATATATATCAAACACAGTACCACATAATTTTCTCCATTTACTTTTAACATATATTTCAGTAGCAACATTTCATCCTGTTTACTATACTTATTGTGAATAATTACTAGATGCTAGTGGTAAATATAAATCTCTAGACTAGTTTCTGGCTATTGACCTTCATTAGTAACATGTTCAGGTTTGCACTTTATATCTGACAACAAATTAATAAATGACCTTTGTATTTATTTTTAGCTTATACATTTTTTGATAATATTCTTAAATGTAGTTAACCACTTTTTAATGTTCTGCACCATCACTTAAGTATGACATGATGTCAATAATTGAACTAAGTACCTAAAGTATATAGTAAAGTCATGGCATGCATTGTGTATCAATATGTAATACTTCAGTTATATGCTTTTCAAAAAGAATGTAAATAAACAAAAAAATAAAAACATTTAAATTCATAAATTTAGTAAATTTTAAGATTTTGTATCACAAATACTATATTAGCAGCCATTCATGTTAAATATGTTAAAAGCATAGGAACTTTTTCTTTACTTTTCTTCTTCCAAAAGTTTGGTATAGGACAATATTTCATTTGATAAAATAAATTTTTAGGTATAATTTAAAAGAATTCTTACTTTCCTTAATTAATAAGTGATAAAACAAAGATATTGGTTTGCAGTGGGGGAAAATCATCTATAGAAATTGAACCACATTCAAAAACAATGAATTATATTCTAAAAAAAATAATGAAAAGACAGAGAAAACTTTATGCCATGTTGTTTGAACCCTAGAAACAGTTAAAGATAATTTTTTAGTATGGCATTCAATTTATGAATAAAATATATGAACTGGCAAAATGTTTCTAATATGCATTATTGAATTGTGTTAGAAAATTTAATTAAGTCTGTAAAAATTATCTGATACTTCATTGACTATTTTATTTTTTAAAAAGATACAATACATAAAGTTTTTATTATTATATTTATTTTTTAAAATGAATGTATTATTAATAGGATCTTACTTGTATATGCATATTAAATATATAAAAGCATTGTGATTTCATATATATATATATGCATAATGAAAAGTACTATACCCATAGCGCAATAAATGTTACATATTGAATTCTAATCAAAGTTTATAAATAAAATTAGGATATTATTAACTATATATGTTATACATGAACAGATTTGGAACAAAATACAGCAGATACTACAGTTCCACTGTATTTCTAAAGTAGAAAAAGTACCTTCCCAATTCTAGGCAGTAAACCCATAAATCAAATAAGAAAATAATTAGATCATTTTTTTAAATATCAAGATTTTATTATCTCATGCATTTTAGTGACACCACAGCATATTAAATTATTTGCACATTTGATTTTGTGATATTTAAAATCAGGCAAATTATAGTTTATGGAAATAACCACTAATTTATTAGTTATTATTGAACATAATTTCCCCTTAAAATATCATTTCAATTTTTAAAACTAAACACCACAAATTGCTTATCTTTATTCTGTTGCATTAGATAGTGGTGTTCTATATTTTACTATTAATCAACATGTGCTAAGGAGTAACTAAAACAATACATTTTTTTTATTGCAAGAGATACTTTTATATTATTTTAAAGAAATGTTTTATGCCATAAAAAAACATTTTCCCAGATATTTGCAGTCTATTAACCTATTCACTATTTACATAAATGGTGAATTTTAACTATCTTTTGTGTTCTTCATATATTCAAGTCAATATTAATCTTAATAATATGGATCAAAAATATGAAACTGACCAGTCATAAAATCAATCCTTATTTCAATGTTGTTATGAACAGTGCTTTTATGAAAAAAATGTATAAAAATGTCAGTACTTATGTATTGATCCCTTGCTCTCTTTACCAGGCATTTTCAGGGCATCAAAGAATTTGTTTTTTTTCCCTCAAAATTATTTTATTGAACATGAACATAAATAAATTCATGTTAACTTTAAAAAATAATATTTTTTTTTATAAATGCTGGTCACAACATTTAATAGATTATTTTTTTATGTATATTATAATGTATAAACCATTAAACACATTGTGAACATTATCATGATTTTTTTCTATATTTACCATAGTATTTGTTCAATTTACCAGTGACAGAAGAAGAATGGCAGTTCAGTCTCAAAACATGTTCGAAGCAAGTATTCTTTCATCATGTTTTGTATTTTCTTTATTACAGTAATATTAAATTTTATTTAATTACAATCCTTTGGAGTTTTGTGTAATTTATTGTGTTTTTATAATCATCTTAAAAAAAAAAATCAATGAAATATTTAACAAGATATTCATTTTAAAAAAAGCAAGCAGCCATATTGTTTAAAACATGATGCCCCCGAAAATGGATAATTAACCAAATAATATCTTGTGAAGAGAGCGAAGGAACAATACATAAGTACCAAAATGTCTAAACATTGTTGATAATAAATATTTAAATACTTTTAATTTTAAAAACTTAGTTCAATAATGGTCTTGTTCATAAATATAAGCGCTTTCTGTCTGAGAAACTATTAATTATGTATATATTCAAGAATTGAAAGCAAATTTTACCCACTGAGTTTTCTCATTCTTTTTAAGCAATCAATTTAATTTGTTCTGACTCTGAATCTATAAATAATTTCAATTTTTTAAAATAATTTTATTTTGATAATAATATATACTTAAAAATATGTTTCTTTTTAAATATATTTATTTGTATGGTCAGGCTCTCAGAAGATAAAATATTTAAACACCAAAGTATCTAGTTACTTACAATAGTCTCATTGTAATGAATAAATTATCTCCCTTCCCCCATTATTCTTATAATTAGGTTACTTAATAACTATTTATTGGGCAATCATAAATGGCAGAATTAAATTTTGCATTTATGCAATATATAGACAGAGCTTACCAATAGCTCAAACAAGCTCTTATTAATAAATGCAGTAAGAGAAATATTTAAAATCTATATCCGGAATACTCTTATCTTCAGACCAATTGGTTTCAAGCTTATGGCTCACCTCAGTGAGGAGCTAGAATATTCAGACACTAGATTCAAAATATCAACTCAAAAACCAGCACTTGTTTAATATGTAACTATTGAGAAGAAACTCTGAAATTTTCAGACATAAAAAGTCTTTAACTTCAGCTATCCACCTCAAGTAGCTATATGGGACTGAACCAAATTTAGATCTACCATATTTTAATAGCTAGCATTGCCAAAGTCTTAAAGGTAAATTATAATAATCAATAAAGCAAGTCATATATAGTGTAACATTACTTTATAAAAAGCTTGTATTTACAAAAATGCAATATAGAGAGCATACCAATAGCTCAAACAGGCTATTAATATATGGTAGATCTGAATTTGGTTCAGTCCTATATAGATATTTGAGATGGATAGCTGAAATTACAGACTTTTTTATGTCTGAAAATTTCAGTTTCTTCTCAATAGTTATGTATTAAATAAGTGCCAGACTTTGAGTTGATATTTGGGATCTAGTGTCTGAATATTCTAGATCCTCACTGAAGTGAGCCATAAAATTAAAACCAATTGTTCTGGGAATAAAAATATTCTGGATAGAGATTTTAAATATTTTCTCTTACCACACTTATTAATAAGAGCTTGTTTGAGCTATTGGTACACGCTCTATATTACATTTTTGTAAATACAAGCTTTTTATAAAGTAATATCACACTATATAGGACTTGCTTTATTGATTATTTTGCATTTATATAAATTTTAAAACCTAGAGTAACTTCATTTATTCAAAGCTAATGTCAGGGGGAAAACATAATTGCTGATTAGTCTACCAGAGTAATATTTTACACTTTCTCAAAAAATTAGCCTACATTATAAAACAAAATATATAAATATATTATGATTTACTGATAATAACTATTTCTATTGAATGACAGACTTTTTTTACTTTAATTTACTGGGAATCAATTCCAGGATTTAGTTCCTGTATCTATCTTTCCATAACTGGGCTAGAGTTATAATATGCATTGAAACAAACAAATGTTTATGTTTTTCTGTTTCATAAATCCTAACCATATTTCATTATAAACATAAAAGTTTTATTTAAAATATATGCTCATATTTTTATTTAAAATACAAATAATTTCATGTTTACTGTGACTGTTATATCTCTTTGGGCATACCTATAATTTTATATTTCGGATTAAAATGATTAGAGAGTCTTTCTTTAAAATATTCACACCAAAAATACTGCAGATAATCATGACACAAGAAATAATTATTACAAATTTTTTATATAAAACTAATTACATTAACTTATAATATATTACATTTTTGCTATTTCCATATCAGATATACTTAACTATTTTCAACTTTATTTTTACAATGACTTTTTGTATTTGTTGACAAAATACACAACTGTTCTTGTATTTGCAGAAATTCATGTTTATATACTTAATGAGGCAATATAATAATTTTTTTTATATTTTTGTCTTTATTATAAATAATTAGAATAATTATCAATCTGCTACATCTAACAGAAAAACTATAAATTTTTGCTATTACTTGCTTGCAAAAAGCTTTATAAATCTATCTTTCTACTTAATTTTATATGAACATTGAGGTACAAATTAATTATTTAATCAGCATATAAGATAGATTTTATGATATAGGGGTTATACACCTACCTCTAAAAAACTTAATTTGTTTTTCAAATTGTAATTAGGCTTAATTTTTTTTTCAAGAAGATAGTCTACAGAGAACCCAGATGACTACTCAATATTGGTCAGTAAATGGGTATTTAGCTATTTTTAAGCAGGGAGTAAAACAAAGATGGAAAACATTGAAATCCTTAGCATTTAACAATTAGGAATTCTGATGAGTAATCCTTCTTCTCTGTTTTTCTATGAGAGACTGCTGGAATGGTTTCAGTCATTCATTGGGCAATTTAAAGCAATTTTACATATTCAATGCTTACTTAAAAATGCAGGTGAAGACAGATGTTACTATTTTATAATGCAAAACAAAAAAGTTAGGTAAGGAGAATTATATATTTGCAGGCATAAATAAAGTCATTATTTCTAATATTTGCATTGAGATTTGAAACCAAGATGTTTTGCAAATACACTTCATCTTATATCTAACTTGTGCTAGACAAGTCTAGTAGACATAATTAAATAACCAAAAGACTACTCCTATTAATAAACTAAAGCCATCAAGACTTATAACTATAAAAGAAATGTCTTTAAAAACGATTTTTCAAAGACATTTTAATTTTTTTAATTTTTATTACTCCTCATTTCAAATTATATAACAACTTATCTACAGTGTAGAAATCCCAAACTATTATCTTCCATTATATTTGCATTTCATAAACAATCTTTATTTGTAAGATGAGCTAATAAAAGCATTAAACACCTTGAAAGCTTAAAGAGAATATCCTATAAGATTATATATTTTCAGGCAGATACTTTATAAATAATTAACATGTCAAGCGTTGTTAGCCGAGAGGTCAGCGCAGCCGCCTTGTAAGCAAGCAGTTGGTTGCAGACGGTTGTTGCGGGTTCGCCTCGCGGTAGATGCTATGCCATATGGAAAAAAAAAATCAACATGATAAATAAACTTTGTAGTACTATTTTACTTCGGGATTATTTACAATTCTTTTAAACTAGAAGTAAAAGTTCTGTTTTTTTTTTTTTTTACACTAATAACAAATATAACTCTAAAATTTTAAAAATACTTGATTCTTAGTTATGCAAATCGTAACTAAACAAACTATTTTACAAACATGTCTTAAACAATTATCAAAATAAAAAAATTATAAAATAATTATTAAATAAATGTTTCATTTTTTCATATTTAATTAAATTTATTATTAGCAATTAATTGCATTATTTATAATTAAATTGAAAACTTTTGGTTGTTTTTGTATACATGGTTATTTAATTATGCAGTTGAAGTTAATAATAAAATAGAATTCAACTATTTGGAAATTAATATCAAATTATAATTATTAAAAAAATATCATAGTTTAGGTTTATGAATTATTTAATAATTGAAATAAATTGTTAGTACAAAAAAGTTTTTAAAACTAATTAAAATAATACTCATTTTAAAATTCTATCATATTTTAAATCTAATCTATTTTTAATTAATTATCAAACAGACAGTCGTAATCTGTGCAAAATTAAAATAATTTAATTCTCTTGTTAATAATTTTTTTTATTTGATTTTCATAAATATGAAATATAAGTTATAAAAAAGAAAATTTAAACATCCCTAGAGACAATACATTAAATAATTGATTTTTTATATTACTCAGAGGATGAAAAATTAATACGATTGAAAATTACATCAAATCATACTATCGCAGCATGCTTGCTAAGTTTTTTGCCCGAAAACAGATTTAGGTGTCTAGACAATACAATCACGAGATGACAGTCGATCAACATATTAGAGAGTCGATCAACATATTAGTTGTTGACATTTCTTCATCCCATCTTTCCCCAATTTTTTAGAGATTTATCATAAACTTTAAGAAGCTCTTATGCTTAGAGTAACATTATAAAAATATAACAATATAGATGAATAACACATACTCACATATAGTATATATCCAAGCCCTTAAAATTTAATTGCTATTACCACAGAATAAAAAAGGTATGTTTCTCTGTGAACGTGTTTATAAACAAATGATACAAGATTTTAAAAAGTCTACATGGAGTTAACCAGTCCACATCTTCTATAGAAGAGCCACCATCATATTATTTTTGATCAGACTTCTTATATATGTCTTACATGTCTATGTGCATTGATTAAGTGGTGCCATCAGAATTTGTTGGATTAATCCTCAATTTTGTCAATAAAATAGAACTGCTGTGATTTGGATGTTCAAATATCACATGACCTATAGAACAACTAATTATACAATTATATATATATAAGAAATAAAATAAATAAAGAGTAATGTTTTTTTAAGTTTTGTGGGAGACAAAGTCATTAGATATGCTTGGCATGTTTTGGGTATCAGAATACTGTACTTACAGTATCACTGCAAAAATTGAATACAAAGTTTATTAAAAATTATGAATATGGAGATTCCATAATAAATGTTCTAATCATTTGATGGATGATGTCACATGTATTGATTATATCTCAAATTACTTTTTTTTATATTATCGTTCCTTTTTGACAAATGAAATATAGCCTGTTCTGCTTCATATTTGAAAACAGCAGATTACTTGTGAAAATAGTCTTTGATTTTTTGTACAGCTATGTATGATGAATGAACATTGTCTTTAAAATAGTCTTCTTTTTTATTGTAAAAAAGTGATAGGGAGGGATATAATCACTGTTTTCACAATGTTGATTTTGTTTTTCCACTTGTGATTCTTTTTTAATCTATATTGTATTACATAAATATTGATTTCTGAATAAAATGCTTTAATACAACTAGTTTATATATTATAGCAACATTAAAATTAGCAACCAATATATCATTGGATGTTAATATGTTCAACAACCATTTATAATTTAAAGAATTTTTATTTATTTCTATATTTAAAATCCAAAAATTTTGAAGAATTTGTAATTATATGTTGAACTATTTTTATAATCTAGTTGAATTATTAAATGGTTTTAGATAATTTTAAACTTTATTTTATACATTTCCAAGTGCATTTAATTGTTAGTAATAGTACACAAGCTAGTCTAAAAACCCAATGCTTTGAGTGGTATTTTCTCATTTATTTTTACATGTACTATAAGGATGACCAATGACAGTACTAATGCAGGGATTAAACTAGTAATCTTTAGAATGTGAATACTGACTTTAAGATGATTTAAGCAGTTATAAAAGCCATAGTAAAGAGAAATTTAATAAATATAGCTATGATGGTTCTTCTATTTTTTTTTCTTTTTTTAAGGGCAAAATTATTCACTGGTTTCCAAATATTGTGCATTATCACACTGGTTGATTTATGAGATTATATACATTATGTGAACAGTTTTTTTAATTTTTTTTTTTACTTTTTCCTCTCTGTCCAATATGGTTATGATTTGCCATCAAACTAACATTCATTTGTATATGCATGATTTGCTACTTTAAATATATCAATCTTTTTATTCCTTAACATTGTTTAAAATTTTTGTAGTTTTTTGATGGGGTGATTAATTTCACCAATATATATATATATGAAAAACAAAAACAAGTTTTATATATGTAAACTTGCTATCACTTGTATTTATGATCAATAGATGGAGCTTTACCAAGACCTCCAAACAAGCATATTTTTGTTTACATAAACATCAGAGTCAGAAATCACTGTCTCTTTCGTTGGCTCCACCCTCAGGTCAGCTGATTTCAAGCTGATTTGCTATCATCAGTGAAGGATAGGAGTTAGAAACTAGACCTAAACACTAACTCCAAACGTTTATGCAACAAGTTCCTATCAGTTTGCAAGCATGAATTTTTTAGACATGTAAATGTCTTCAAACTCAGCTTATCAAATATATCTTTAAAGTTTCTTGCAATAATATATATTGCAGAAGCTTTGACTATGTGGAGAAACTGAACTGATATCAGACCCATATAGCTATCTGGCTTGATAAGCTGAGTTTGAAGACATTTACGTGTCTAAAAAATTCATGCTTGCAAACTGATAGAAACTTGTTGAATAAACGCTTGGAGTTAGTGTTTAGGTCTAGTTTGTAACTCCTATCCTTCACTGATGATAGCAAATCAGCTTAAAATCAGCTGATCTGAAGGTGGAGCCAATGAAAGAGACAGGGATTTCTGACTCTGACGTTTATGTAAACAAAAATATACTTGTTTGGAGGTCTTGGTAAAGCTCCATCTATTGATCATATAATGAAGTTTCTTGCGGCGTGAGTTAGTTTGAAAAAAAAAAGAAAGGTTTTTTAATTTTATTTCTATATATTTTTTGTGTAAAAAAATTTTAATTATTTTTTTTAGTTAATATTATATTATTGCCCAATTAAAAAAAAAAAAATAAAAAAAATAAATTTAATTTTTTTTTTATTTTTTTGAGAATATTTTAAAGATATTAAAATTTTATTTTGTATAGTTTTTGAAAAAATTGAAAGATTTTAAAATTTTAAAAAAAAAATTTATATTAAAATAAATTAAAAATTTAAAAAAAATATATATATATATGTCTTTTCACATTCACAAATGAAGAAAAAATACGACTTGAAATATTGTGTTATAAACTGTGTTATTACTAACAGTAAAATATATTTGGAAAGATATAAATGAAGTATAAATTTCTTCTAAGAACATTTAGTAATTCAATTAGATGATAGAAATAGTCCAATATATAACTACAAATAAATTGCCAATATCACAATCCTTCAGACAAATACTTAAAGAATTAAAAGAATATTTTATTTTGTTTATTTTAGATTGGATTCATTATTTTTAATATTTTGTTTATAGTAATATAGATTGAATCACAAACAAATATGTTAAGTATATATCTACTATAAAACACATCAAAACTTTATATTAAGAATGTTTGGATTTAATAGTAATTAAAAAGTCAGGAAATATAGATGGCATATAATTATTTTAATAGAAAGACCCATAACTTCCATATTTTCCACAATTTGATAGACATCCTTAAATTTCACTACAACAACTTATTGAATAAAGTTTAAAAATTATGATTTCAAATTTTATTTTGTGGAGTTATTTTCTCTTAAGAAATAAAGCAGTATTCTATATGTTGATATTATTTTTCAAATGAATAATTTTTTAAGTTATGTTTTTTTATTATTCTATTAATAATGATGTTTTATATGATATGTAGTTTGAGGTAAATAATAGTAAATAGGAGTATAATATTAATTAAAATAATACCATTCTAACCTTACAACTTCATTACATATTACTGATAGCTATACCTCTAGCTATTTATAATAATTATAAAGTTTATATAAATAATATCCAGATTAACTTTATAATTTATAAATTGCAGTCTAATAACAAAAAAGTGAATATTACAATTATTTAAAAAAAATAATAACCTTCAGGCATCTCTTGTCATATTTTGATAAAATAAGCATGTATTACTTGAGTTATAATGTATCTAATTTATGTGATTAGTGTTATATATTATTCTTTAAATACACAAACAACTTTTATTTTTATGTAATCTGATATGCATGTAATGTATTGTTATATGCTTCAATCACATTCAGAACTGCTATTCCATATTTTGCTTAGAATAATAACAGCTTACAGTATTTGCTAGAAACATGTTTTCATGATTTTTCCCCTATCAATAATCAATATATCAATTGCTTCTGACATGAAATATTCTTTCTAAAATTGATATTTGATTTCCATTTAACATTTTTCTTCATAAGATTTTCTCATAATATATTCAGTACCTTATATATCATGTGGTATAATCACTTATCCATCTGCAATTAATAAATGGAACAAATTATGTATCATTATATATTTATACATTTCTTTGTACATTTCTTCAAAGCACATCAGTATAGATTTTGAACAATATATAATATCTCTGGTATAGACTTTTTCTGTTATAAATTCTTAAAACTGTTGATATATCTTCACTTAATTTCTATTTTGTTCACATATTTCCCTAATAACATTAATTAATGAATCATCAGCCACTACCATTTTTGGTTCTTTCCAAAACAATTTCTGAATCTTTCAGTCTTTTTCAACAAATATTCCACAAATATAAAATTTATCTGAGACTTAATATAAGTTAAACAGAAAGGATTTGCATCCTAAGCACATGGCTTTTTTATTTATATATAATAGTTCAATGATATCTTATTGAGTACTGAGTATACTCTCAAACCAAAGCACAAGATAGAGACGTTTGAAAACATAAGAGTAGCATCTTATCTTTTCAAAAGTCTCCATCCTGTGCTCTGGTTTGAGAGTATCCTCAGTTTTTAACAAAATATTGTTGAACTATTATAAAAAATATTACAGCACATATGCTTGGGATGTAAATCCTTTCTGTTTAAATTACTTACGATCTCTGCATTAGTAAATAAAAATTAAATATTATATAAGACAATGAAAAAAAACATTTGAATTATTTAATCTTTTTAATTAAAAAAATTAATTGTTAAATTATTCTAGATACACTACCATAATAATTATGGACTCTCGGTTCAGGAGATATAATCCAGAGATTCAAAAACTGATAGATATTTTTACACAATTTTTAAATGGAATATTTATTTTGTTAAAAATACAATGTTGGATATAATCTGCATAATATACAATTGACTTTATAAATATTTTGTATTGTTTGAACCAGATATACAGTCAATTAACTAGCCAAAACATGAAAAAATGTTAATTTAAATTCTCTTATTCAATAATTGTTTTTTAAACTGGGAGAATAGCATGTATTCCTCTACTACTTTTGAGTATATAGTGATCTAATAATTGTTTACTTATATTGTATTGAATTTTACTAAAAATAATTTTCACAATTATTTTTATGGTAATGTTCTTTAATGAAGTAATCTTATTCCATCAATACCAGGTATTATTATGATGAGTTTTCTTTATACAAACAAACGAATCTTTATTTTTATTTGGAAAATTAATGCTATCTGTAAATGGCTGGTGAATTATTTTATACGATATAACAAAGTATATGCTGTCTTTATACGAAAAGACGAAATTAAATCGGTAATTAAAATATTTGGATTAATTTTTTTTATTTTCTTTCTATTTGTATCATAATATATTCGTACTTTACTTATATATTTTACTGACCCATTAGTTGAAAATCTTTTTGCTATTATTATCAAAGTAAATTTATCTTCACACAGATTATATACTAACTTATTGTCATTATAATTAATAGTGAACTGTTCCTCAATATGTGATATAAAATTTCTTGACAATGCAATGAGGGGTTTTAAAATAAAAGATTAGATTTTTAATTTGTTGTATTTTTTTCCCTCTTGTCACATAAAATTCATCATATTTCATTTGTAGTTTTTTTAATATAAGTTCTAGATGTGCTAAATTGTATGTGTGTGTTTATACATATTCTGATATCTTCCAGAATTAATTTTGTGTTATCTGAAATCGTAAACATTTTTGATATTTTTAATCTATTATTTATTTTATTTTATACTATGGAATACTGGTGACAGAGTAATAGCATCAATATAATAGTTAACAACCTCAAAATTTTAAAATTAGATTAGTAAATAATTTTTTTTTTTCTTAGTGAGTATTCAATTAGATGGAAACATATACAGAATTAGAAATTTGGGTGATTACACTAGTGTAACTTTTAACTATGAATTTAAGTACGTATGAAGAAAAATGCAATTATTTAAAAATGTAATCTTAGCATTAAAAGTTCTCATAATTGAATTGATATATTAAATTCTAAGGACTAGTGAAAATTATTGGCTTGGATTTTGCAGATTTTGATATATTCCACAAATAATAAAAATTACATCTTCTCATTAGCCAAAAAATACAGAACAAATAAAAGTCTGTGGCATAATGTAATTTAAAATGACATAGTAAACCTGTGATAACCAGCATCATTATGATAAAAAGTTGTACCAAAAAAACTTAATAAAAACGATTAATTAAGTTACAAACTTTTTTTTGGTATTGACTACTTAAATTATATTAAGTAAAAACAAATATTTTTTGGGGAAATAGAACTCCATAAACCTTATGTTAGAAAAAAACCCAAATCTTGACAATAAAGATCTATGAAAGTGGATTTTTTATTTATTTTCAATAGTAATACCAATGAAAATTAATAAAGTTAACATAGCTAAAGTTATTCAATTAGTATTTTTTTGGCCATTGGTATGTGCTATGTCATCTATCAGGTGGGTAAATCATACCCAATAAAAGCAGCAATTTTTTTTTTTAATTTTGTAATCAAAGTGAGAGTATTACTATTTCTTTTGTTTATGTTAGTCCATTAATAATATAGTTTAAAAAGTTAAAATTTATTTATTTATTCCTTTAGCATTTGTTATGGCAGTTATTTTTTCAAATAAGAGTGGTTTCAATATTTCTGTGGATGTGTTTACAACAAGGTTTGTTCCTTAGATAATAATAGTTATTTAATTTGTTAATCTTTACTTATGTTCAAATATAGAGATATAGTCATTATAAATGTCACCCTTTTTAAAATTAGCTAATGAAAAAAGAATATTTAGTTTTTAAATACATTTATATCCACATTACAAACATATTAGATACTCTCATTTGAATTAATGTAAAATAATAATAATAATAATAAAGTATTTATCAATAAATAAACAATAAAAAGGCATACGACTTTTTTCCATATGTCATAGCATTGGCTGGGAGGCGACCCACAACAACTGTCTGCAACCAACTGCTTGCTTGCAAGGTGGCTGTGCTGACCTCTTGGCTAACAATGCTTGACAAGGCATATGACTTTATTATTTGGGGATTCATAAGAAGTTGGAACACCAGACATGCAAGTACCAGAATCAATTCCAGAACCTCCTGATCCCAAATTGGATGCTCTATCACTGTACCAAACCATGCAAAACAATAAAGACATATGGCTTTATTGCTTGGAAGTTCATAAGAAGTTTGAGCACTAGAATCGATCCTGAGAATTCCTGATCTCAAGATTGATGTATACCAACTGCGCCAATATGGTTTTATTGCCCAGGAGTTCATAAGAAGTTCCGAGTGATCGACTTGTGAGCACCAGAATCAATGCTGGAACTTTCTAATCCCAAGTCAGATACTCCACCAAATCAAATCATGCAAGGCTATCAATAAATGGTAATCAAAATCACAATTTAAGTGTAAAACATGTTATATTAAATATAAGAATAATCAGGATAAACAATAAAAGAAAATTTCAAGTTTGGTAAAGTGAAAGAGCTAGAGCAATGATACATAACCTGTCGATTTTGAATTCCAGACTTCTTCCCTCCATTACTGCATTAAATAACACAATGATGCCAAGCATTGGTGGTCGAGAGGTCAGCAACAGCTGCTTTACAAGCAGTTGTCCTGGGTTAGCGGGTTCGCTTCCCAGTTGATGCTATGACACATGAGAAAAAAATAATAACACAATGATATCTACAAAACTTTAATGTTATGAAAAAATACAATTAGTCATTGAATTATCCTTTTCTTTTTAAAAAATAATATTATTTAAAATCTCTGTAAAAACTGGATTAATGATTTCTTTCCAAAATAAATAAACTCTGAATTATTGAGAGAACTCTCTAATATGAATGTAAAAATCATCATTGCAAACACTAATGATATATATGTATATAAACTCGGGAGAATCTACAAATACGATTCAATACTGAAGAATCTGCACGTTTTAAAGGTTTTATATTTATTGTCAAAGACTTCCTTTCTTCTTCGTTATTTAGCTAGCCATTTAATTTTTCCCCTTTTAGCAAATCACCTCCAGCCTGCAATGAGTGAATTACTAACTCAACAGATTTATTTTTCTGCCTTCGTTATTTAGTAAAATTACAGTTTGGGGAATGAGTGCAGTCTTTTATAAAAGTGATACACTTTTTCCTTAGCTTTATTAGAATTTCAGGTTGCTAAATTTATATTTTAATTTCTCTAGACAAGTTTTAAAATTTGTAAGTTACCTTACTCAAGAAAATAACTCAATTACCTTATACCTTGCCGCTCATATTTCATAAGTATAATTTTCTCTTTTAATTTCTTTTCTAAAAAAATAATAATCAGAGCAGGTAGATAGATTATAGATCTTCTTTTTAATAATATGTTAAAATATATCTCTAATTGATTTATTAATTTTTTCACTAATATTTCAACAATAGTAATTAGTTGCAAAAAAAAAAAAATCAAAATAAAACAATAGCCTCTTGTCAAGCGTTGGTGGTCGAGTGGTCGGCACAGCTGTCTTACAAACAGTTGTACCGGGTTAGCGAGTTTTCTTCCCGGCTGATGCTATGACACATGAAAAAAACAAAACAACAATAGCCTCTATTTTAAGAGCTCCCACACTAAATTTGATTACACTAATTATTAGCGAGATTTCTCTAATAATAATGATAAAACTACACAAAGCAGTAGTTAAACAAGGCAAGATTATATAATTAGCATCTAATAAAAGTGATAAAGAATTATCAAAAAGATTTACGTTTCTACTTTAATAATTACTCAATGCTTTTCTTTACATTAATCATTCTAGACAGCGGAATGTTTGAGAACACTAAAGTACCAATATTATTTTTGATAAATTATTTGCAAGAGCAAACATGTCATCTTCAATATCATTTGAATAATTTCCCATTAATTTTATCTCTAGCTTTTCATTATAATCCACAAAATATTTTTTATACTATTGTTAAAATGGAATCATTCACTCTGTGATCCATTTAATAATGCTGATATTAATTCTGTCACTAGTAGTCACAATACATCTACTGAACGAACACATGTTTTTTAGAAGTTTTCAGAATTTGTCATGATGTCCCAAAACTTTAATCATAGCATAAATCCTTTTCATAAATTTACAAACCAAAGTGTAATGGCTACTCAGTGTTTTTATTTTTTTAAATTCTCATGGTGCTCAATGTGTCTATTATGTTATAACCATTTTCATTAATAAGCGTAAATTCAGAATTTTTTATAGATAATTTGAAAAAATATTAACACATATATTTATCAAATAAACTGTAGCATTATTATATTTTAAATACGGGCATGAATATAGTAAATTATGTAAAAGATAAAGACTGCATCTCACTTTTAATAATTTCTGCATTAATAATTAATTTATCAAATAATTTTAAATATATAAATATTTAATAAAGGAAAGCATTATTATATTTAAAATAATATAAAAGTGGCATATTTGATAATGATTTTATTAATAGTAATAAAATATTAACATGTGGCTTAAATATTACATTCAGTCCCAAATTTCAACATGGTTAGCAAAATTAAACTAAATATTTATAGCTAGAGGGACTTAATTAACTCCTATATATATATATATTGTAACTATAACAATGGTTATGCTACAATACAGAGAAAAAAATGTGTTTAATAAAAACTTAGTGATTAACTAATAAACATACAAACTGCTATTTACATGTGCACAATTGCCATTTGAGAAATAAAAGTGTAAACTACCTAATGGTTATAAGAAAAAATAATTCATGTACATTATTAAAGATTACTAAGTATTATTTTGCAATATGTGAAAAACAAAGAATGATAATAATACTGTAAAGGAAGAAAGAACAATTCTTGGTACACAAAGAAATTGCATTATTTTTTTTTAAAACAAAAAGAAAGAAAAAATCTAAATTCAAACCTTACTTAATCTGCCTTTCAAATGGCAGTTTTAATTCTTATAGAAAATCTGATGGGAGATTTGAACCTAGTATTAAAATTTTAGAATTAGTAAAGACATTAGAAGTTATAATTAAAAAATTATAAATCATCAATGAATTTTTCTTCTTCCTATATTAACAAAATGTAAATAAAGTAAAAGATAAAAAGGCAAGCTATTTGTTTCTTTTCCTCTTTTATTTATATATAAAAAACATGATAAAACGTATTAAAATTTGAATCCACAACATGGAGGTTTCTTTCAAAAAATATATTATTATAATGACCCAAAGGTCATATATATCTCCTATCTGATGATGTATATGTTGTTTGAACAACATCAATTTGGTATAAATAGGTCAGAAACAAGCAACCAAGGATTCTTATTACTATCATTCTAATTGTAGAAGTTCATCAGTTTATTCCATATTGCTTTGCATTAGTGTGCAGTCTACTATTGAAGCTGTGTTGCCATGATCTGTGGGAGACAAATTATTTTTTCAGTGTAAGTTATGTTTTATGACTGATCTTAAAGTATTTTTTATACTCCAGTTACAACTGTCAGTATGATAAATTTATTTAGAAAAATCCATTTACCATGTGTGGATAGATAACCAAAATCCACACCATTCAAAACATGCCTGGAAATGTAGTTGGATCCAGAAATTAATCCTAAAGTTGAAAAAACTAGCTTGTACAATGTCTCTATAATGCTGTGGTGGAAAAAATAAATAGTACTATAAATATTTATTATACTTCATAAAATGTAATCAATGCTGCTATTTTTTTTAACATCATCAATGTTCAAGGAGGAGATCATCATTGAAAAACTAAGGAAGACAGCAATAAATTATTAAAAGCTTGACAAAACCATGATTAGTGAAACAATGGGCAAATGTGACTCTCAGAGTCACATGCAACTATTAGTTGAGTTAAATGTGCTTCCCATTGAAATATAAGTTTATTTTTATTATTTCAATTTCTTTTAATTGTACAAAAATTTTTAATATAATATAAATTTTTATTAAACGATTTTATGACTTATTTTATTACAAATTACATCATGTATGTGTGTAAGTAGTAAACTGTCTGTTAACATCTACTGAAACATAAAAATTACTCCATGCTCTTATGGAGTGAACATGTGTGTATTTATGATTTGTGCAATTTTGTAGTTGTATATTACAATGATAGTTTTCCTATAAGCTAAATGGTTCTATTTCATATTTTTTCAAAAAATCTGGTAAGTAGAATGTTTTATTAAGCAGTTTAAACTCGTTTAGGACGTGTAATTTTTCCACAGCTTCGACACAAGCTTTTTAAAGATATGCATACAAATTAAGAAAAGTATTTTGTTTATAATTAGTGCACTTAGACTTTCTTGTTTTTTTAAACAAGAATATAAAAAACTCTTGAAAATGAAACTGGGAAGCATTTGCTTGATTTGGGTTGTGTTGTTTCTGTTTTTGGTGATAAATAATAATAAAACAGACTTTTAAGAATTATCAGAAAATATCAACCAAAAATAAATATAGTCAAAATCGCTTTTAATTATTCTAAATTGTTTTTATTTTTATTTTATTTTTGGACAATTTGTTGAGACATTTACATTTTTTAAAATAAGAATAATATTTAGACATTTTAATTAATTAATTAATTATTTATTTCTTTTGTTTGAATTTCAGACTTTGGAAATAAATTTACTTAAATTTTTTGTTAACATGACTTCAGAAAATATCAAATAATGAAAATATACACAAAAAAAAAAGCTTTTAAAAAGAATGGGTAGAAAAATTTGCTTTTATTGATAGTAATGGAAAGTCACTATGTCTTATTTGTAAAGTTATAATTGCAAACTACAATGTAAGCAATTTATGTTGACATTATGAAGTAAGTCATCCCTACATTTCAACTCAATATCCATACAATTTAAAATTGAGCAAAGAAACTTAATGTCATTTCAATTAGATCTCTACAAGTAACAAGGACTCCTGTTGACTTTTAGTTATGAAGAGAACAGAGCTGATAAAGCTAGTTTTTTGATAGTTTGAATTATTGCTTGTGCCAAATGACCATATAGAAAAGAAAAATTTATTAAAAGAAACCTGGGGAAAGTGGTTAAAGTTTTGGATCCAGATATTACAAAACTGCACAAATTTATTACACAAGTTCCTATATCATGTCTTACAACTGAATAAATTAGTAAAAATATTGAAAATAGTTGTACAGCATTTGGTTTAACTCTTGACAAGTCTGCAGACATTCAGAATGTTCCACAATTGTGCTACTTTTGTTTGCTATGTATCTGTAGATGTAAATGTGAAGAAACAAATATTAAGCCCACTATCTCTTACTGAAACAACTCACAGAATCAATGACAAAAATGCACCTGATGAGATAATGAACAGGTTTGAATTGCCTTGTAATAAACAACAACAACAACAATAATAATAATAATAATAATAATAATAATGTTTAAGTAAATCATCTGAACACATGGCTTTTTCTCATATTGAGTTGGATTACTGTGGTGAGGACCTCATAATTAGTGGATTACAAGTAAACAGAGTTTATATCTGAGCTATATAGCAATAATATGAATACTATCAACCATATAGACTCATCCTTTCCCCTCTAAAAAAATAGATGCTATACATTAAATATTTACTATTGAATTTAAATAAATCTAAATCTCTTCAAATATATCAATTATACTCATCTCTCTATTATTATTCTATTTCATCTTGCTATGAATATGAGAATGCCATAAGTTCTTGAAAGTGCTAAGCTGTAATTAATTTATAGAAATAAACAAGCTTCTCTACAGTTGCACATAAGCATATTTGTTAAATTTATTAATTTCATATAGAAGAAATATAAACACTTAATGTCATTACATTTTAATAATAATTACAGAATATTTTTTATATAATTCTATTTTTTTAATTTATAATTTTTCTTAAATAAATTTACTTCTTTTGAACTCATCAATTTCTAAACAAGTTTTAACTAAAGCAAATTTAAATTTTCTTATATTATCATTCTAATTTTCTTTATGAGCATCTTTACTTATTTATTTAACAAAAATATTTTTATAAAATTAATGTCTTTAAACCCAAATCCTTATTTAAAGATGGCCTAATATTTTTAATTAAAATAGCTTTTTTTATTTTATTTTATCTCTTTTATTGTTAATATAATTAATCCTCTTTATACTATCTTTTCAAAGTAATGTCTTTCCAAGAAATGAAAATAAATAGGGATCTTTTAATATATTTGTGTTGGGTTAATCTTGCATAAATTGAATTCTTTGTTTCACCTACATAATTACTTTTAGTATTGTTAGCTTGACATGATTTACATTCAATTATATATATACTAAATTTATACAAATTTCTATATTTTCTATGTATTTATTGTGTAATATATTCAGTATATTCATTTTTTATTTATTACTTTAGATTTTATCACAACATTAACATTATTTATTGATTTTTAACAAAAGTCAAAGGCAAATAAATCTTTCCTTAAAAAAATAAGAATTTAGATGCAGACATAAAATTTACAATAGAAAAAGAAAAGAAAACAAGTTGTCATATTTATATATTCTGTTAATAATGTCATATTATAATGGTAAGTATAAAATAGGGACAACTGTTTATAAAAATGATTATAGATAATAATATAGCTAACTGGAATTCAAATATAAACAAAAAGTATAAAATAAATAGTACTACTTTAAGAATGTATAGGCTATAAATTATAGCTCAAATAGAGATTATAATAAGCAAGTAGAATTAATAATTAAGAAATTTAAAATTAATAATTATTCAATTAAAGTTATAGAAGATAATATAAAATTATAAGAGAAATTTAATGATAACAGAAAAAAATAGATAAATGCAACAGATAAACATATAGGCATAAAAACTGATAATATTGTAAAAAATATAGATAAAATCATATACAAGATTAATTAAAAGTTTAATAATGTGATAATATTTAATATAATAAATATAAAAAAATATATTGAATATATTAAACAATAAATATGTAGAAAGTTGTATAAATGGAATATATAAAACAGTATAAATTATTTCAAGCTAGAAACAACGATTTCAACTTATATAAGATTAAATCATTGGAGATAGAAATAAGATAGTATAAAGATGATTAATTATACTAACAATAAAAGAGATAGAAAAATAAAAAAGCTATATTAATTAAAAATATTAGGCCATCTTTAAATGAGGATTTGGGTTTAAAGACATTAATTTTATAAAAATATTCATTGTTAATTAAATAAGTATGTATAAGTTAATTAAAAAAACATAAGGAAATAGATGAAGTTGTAAATGATACTCATAGAGGAAGTTAAGATAATAATGTAAGAATATTTAAAATTGTTTCAGTTAAAACTTGTTTAAAAATTGGTGAGAGTTTAAATGAGATAAAGTTATGTAAGAAAAATTATAAATTGAAAAAATAGATTTATATAAAAATATTGTGTAGTTATTATTATTAAAATGATAGAAGTAAATTATTAAAAATTTTAGAAATATTAAAGTATATATTAAAATTAAAACAAATTATAAAAAAGGAAATCAATTAAGATTAAAAATAAGATAAAAAGTAGTATTAATTAAAAATAAATAAGGATATATCATTATCGGAATCATTGAAAGATTATATTATTTTAAAGTTTATAATAGAGAATATTGTTTATAATATGTATGGCATAGATAAATATTAATTGTATAGTTATATGTATTTGAATATTGCAGCTCCAATGATGACTGTTGTACAGTTGAAACTCTAAACAAGAAGAAATGAATTCTATTCTATTAATTGAAAACTGTGGTAGTTGTACACTTGGGATAATGTGGCCACTTGATGGCATTGTTGCTTGCAAAAGTTCAAAAATATGCCATTTACACAACCCAACTTACAGCCTATAGAACAGTTCTGTTCATATTAGCCATTATCAGGCATAGATCCTATTGCACACTGTGCTTCATGTCACTAGTGAGGGTGTATGGAATTCAACAAGCCATAAGTGTTTTTACGTGCATTTAAATTAAGGATCTTACACCTTACCTAATGTACTATTACATATTAATAATTGTAAGTCCATCACCACATTTCCCTACATATCTTGGAAAGTAAAAAGAATTGCAAAAGGGTAGGCTGTTAAACCATTTCACAAAAGTCACGTGAAAAGGCACATTTGCAGGAGAACAGCTACAAGAGTAATAGAATGGCTGCTGTTGTCCATTGTTTTGGAAATCATAATCTTGGTTTGCTCAGACTAGAGCATGTTTTGGACAATCCTTCAGATTGGCAATCCATCAGAGCCCCCCAGACATTCCAGTGCTATGTGCTGCAAGTTTGGTTCACTCAGACTAGTGCATGTATTTGCCAATCCATCAGTTCAGCAAAACCATTGGACTCCCCCCACATGCATGCCAGCACTATGCACTGAAATGTATAATGTAATTTAAAAATGTAATTTATAAAATAATGCTTGTTCAGAAATTTTTTCAAAATACTTTGAAAAATTGACGGAGAGCAGAAAGCAAAAAATTATCAGCTTGGTAACATTACATTTGATTATTTTTGAAAGCAACAACTCCATCAAGCGGCCACATTACCCCAAGTATACAACTACAAAAAGTGTTTTATAAGATGTATATGGTATTTTATTTATCTACTCCCATTGTGCAAAAACAAAGCCCTTTTAAATTTGTTCAATAACTTATAAATAACATAGTCTCTAAGTCCCATTTTGTGGATTTTTATTTCAAATTTATCTAGATGCAGCATCAAATTATCCTACTATAACAATTATTTAAAATCTTCATAACAATCTAATCAGAAATCCTGTGTGTAAAAAATTACCTGTTATTTGTTCTATGCTATAATATATGTATCCTTATATGTGGACCTAGAAAGTGGAGAAATTAGATTAACACCAAAAACTGATTGACTATCACACACTGCATTTGTAGTGAATTACATTATTTAAGCAGCAAGGGACCTCCTTTTAAGTTAGTGCTCATCACACACACATAAAAGTAAATCATTTTGAATCAGTTAGTCTATATATATATATATATATATATATATACTATATGATATCAATATATATATATATATATATATATCTTGCTGAATGTAACAGGAATTGATGCACTTGTCATCTGATGAACATGATACATATTAGGAATTGAAATGTATCAAGAGAACCATGTATCCAAAATGAGCTTGAAATAAGAGATCATTCAGCTGACACATTGATATGTTGGTTTGCCAAATGTAACAGGACATAAGTTGGATAGTTCACAGTTTCATAACTATGTAATTCTACAGATTCCAAATTTAATGTAGATAAATGTGTTGAATGTTCAGATAAGCCTTGAATAAACCTGTCATTAAATAAATTATTCTTATAATAAATACTTTGATAAGTTTTTATTCATTCTGTCTAACAATTAGTAATTATATATAATTTTTTCACTGATAATTTGTATATAATATGATTTAGGTTGTTTTTTAAAATATTGTTTTGAAAAGTACTTATGAATATCATGATATATATTTATTGGAGAGAAAAATAACACTGTTAATAGTTCATATATATATATCTCAAAATTTAGTATATTTTTAATTACAAGAGTTTTTTCATTTGAAAGATAAATAATAGAAATAAACATGTAATTACTATTACTGTACCACTAATATTTATGTGCATGTTATATATATATGGTATTATAATTTTTTAATAGTTTTTTCATATTATTAATTATTATTAAACTTTAATTTAATATTAATTACTTTGGGGTTTGAATCAGTATTCATCCTTATTCTTAAGATATTTTATATTCCATTTCAAGCCATACATTTATCATATATATATATATATGATGATTATATAAAGTAACTGTCTGAATCCAAGCTCTTCTAAAGAGCTAGAATTAGAAAATAGAAGATTACAGGATGAAAATAAAGTGTCATAGATTGTTTTAGATTCTGAAAGGTTGTGACATCTAAATAATTTCCACATTATCTGGAGACAAAATAAACTGAGGTCATTAAATCTCAGGGCTAAGTCAGAGAGGGCCTATTATTTTGATAATGATCAATTTACCATAACAATTCAATGTGAAATATGACCATCATTAGTTAACCCTTCACCTACTTTGCACATCAGGAGATGATATATTTTATGCTTTTTCTTATCTGTGATATATTTTGATAATCTTAACTTTCTGTCTGTTGCAATATATATAGATAAACTCTTAATCAATCCAATTATAAATAAATCAAAATAATAGACAACTTGTTGGTATATAGTTTAATTTAATAGTATCAAATTGATTATTTCAATTTGTTTATAATTTGATTGATTAAGGGTTTATAATTTTTTTGATAACATTATGGTCATATCATTTACTGAGACTATAAGAAATTATATATATACATTATTACAGCTGATGCTTAATAAACCTGTGGAATAAACACAATCTGTTGTCAGAATGGCTTCTATAGATAAAAAATTAAGATAGGCAATTTATTGCTTAATATATATATTATATAGTTTTCATTTCCCAGTTGAGGGCTTGTGTGATCAAGTTGAAACAGTGGAATTTTAAAACTAAAATCTTACACATATAAACCCACAAAACATGTTTTTTATATCTGTAACCCATAGGGTGAATGTGCAAAGGTCTGCTTATTCAATCAATGCTTTCTTATCCTCCACAGATTTGGATCCAAAATGTAATTGTGCATGGTATAAGCCCTAAAATGTAATGAGCTAGCTTTATGAAGTAACATCTTATAAGTACATAAATCAGATTCAAGATGTGAACCAAAGAATAGGTTTAACCTTACATTCTCTTTCAATGTTTCAAATAGCCTACTCTCAAAGATTCACATAAAAAAACTTGTGAGACATGATTTACCTGCTCAATGTAAAATGGAAACAAAGGAAATATTTTATTGAATCTGCTTTATATTTTCCATCAACTAACTATAGATAATTAGAATAGTATGTTTACATTTACTACTGTGAGACAATGCAGCTACTTAATAGTGACTGTGTGGGCAGTTGTTAGCATTCAGATGTTCTCAGGAAAAATGATTAAATTAACAATGCCCAATGGCACAATGATCCCCTTGTACTGATAAGAAAATTAAAAGAAAAAGAATGGAAAAGTTACTTTTGAGCTGTGAAAACACTTTCATATTTGACATTTCAGGTGGTGTGATAGCACTGTGATTGCTACTGTTTTATATTATTTTAAAATGTATATGTTAAATTACAGCATGTGATAGGCTGCAGTAATTTTTTCTATAAAGCTTCCATTTTTAATGTATTAATTTTTTAAAAATTCCCAGAGATGTCAGAAGTATATGAATCTTTAGAGACCTTTGTCAGTGATTGACAGCATTTCTATTGTTCTGAAAAAACTATGAAGGAGGTGGTGATTTGTGATTGGCAGATGTTTTAGATTCTCTTTCCCTGTGGGCAAATGCCACAAAAATATGATTTTCAGTAATTGTTAATGATTATGATGCAATATTTTTGAAAAAGACTTATTATTAAACCAAAAACTACATCACTAGGGGGGGGGTATCTTTGAAAATATTTTATTTTTAAAAAGACAGTTCTTAAAAAATATAGAAAGTACATTACAAGAACCAAAAATAGATACTGAAACAGTCATTACAGGTTATAAAGAAAATCATTTTTGTAAAAACTGTAAACAAAATATTTTAATAACATTTAATAATTTATTAACTTTTAGAATTTTTTTATTTCTTTGATGATAACTAATTTTTAATATATCATTTTTTTAATAACATAAAATTTCAATATCTAATATTTTGTTCTTTTTGAATAGGTATCACAAAGCCAATAATGATGTGTTCCTTTGTTATCGGTAAGATTTTCAGTTAGATACATATTTTCATAATTTTAAAATATTAATTTTAAATATATTTTTATTTTAATTATTAGAAGGCTTAAATATTTATAATGTAATATATAAATTAATTTTGTATTATATGTTAAAAAGATTTAATTGTGCTCAAAAAATCAAACATTGCATCATATTAAAAATATTAGTCAGTAGTCAATTCAAAAATTTTCTGGGTGGGATTGACACTGATATAGTTAAAATGAACAAGTGGTATATCTTTTATTTATAATTAAATATTTGCATTCCTTTTTTGAATAATAATAATAATAATAATAATAATAATAATAATAATAATAATAATAATAATAATAATAATAATAATAATAATAATAATAATAATAATAATAATAATAATAATAATAATAATAATAATAATAATAATAATAATAATAATAATAATAATAATAATAATAATAATAATAATAATAATAATAATAATAATAATAATAATAATAATAATAATAATAATAATAATCATTATGTATCCACCAATTGTTTTTATTTGTGATTTAAATCTCATTTTTTGATTTTCATTGAAAAATTGTATAGCTATATATCGTGAGTTTGAATGTTCACCGATTTCTGAGATTGAATCCCATAAGTTTTCTTCTGTTAGTTTTTGATATAATAAGTCTTTGTGAAATTTATATAACATTAGATTTCTATCTGTAATTGCCAGCACTAATGATTTATTAGAAAAGAATTTTTTAAAAGATTCATATAACTTGTTTGGTATTGT
This sequence comes from Epiperipatus broadwayi, assembly GCA_028023455.1. Taxonomy (NCBI): domain Eukaryota; kingdom Metazoa; phylum Onychophora; class Udeonychophora; order Euonychophora; family Peripatidae; genus Epiperipatus; species Epiperipatus broadwayi. Next base: position 2,555,221 of record JAQFVV010000132.1, read on the forward strand.
GTTATTAAACTGGATGTTTATTTCTTGAATTTCTTCTTCTGTCCAATTATCTTCAGTTTGTTCTGCTATATGATTAGGTGTCTCATCTTCATTTTCTAAACTTAATTCAAAAATGTCTAATGAATTGGCTCTCCTAAATCTGCCTATTTGTCCTTCCCCTCCATTTTTTTTGTTCTCTTGCTGTATAATATTTTCTAATAATGATTGTTGTTGATGAAAATATGCAAAATTATTGCTCAGGAATCATTAAAAATACGTATTTTGGGTTTAGCATTCATGATTTCAAAAGTATGGTCCAACCATTTGGGCATGCAATATACATTAAGCAAATCTTGTGCAATGATACACCAACACTTATATACACCAACAGTTATCATTTTAAGATAAAGCTGCACCAGCATATTAAACCAGAAGAAATTCCAAGGCAAATTATGGATCATGGAGCAGTATTATACTTAAACATTAAAGGGCTAAGACCACAATGTTTTGGTTGTGGAGAAAGAAGCCATTTGATTATAGACTGTCCAAAGAACAGAAATAACAAAGGATTTGATTTATCAGAAGAAAGACTAGAAAAGAAAACAAGCTATAAACAAAGAGATGTAAAGCAAATACTGACATCGGATGTGGGAACTCAAGGAAGTGAAAAGGAAAAAATTCTATACAAACACATATGAATACAGATAAGCAAGAAAATGAAACTGCAAATGTAAATAATGATGATAGCAAAATTGGGAAGATTCCAGATTCTTCATTAAGGTTGGAGGAAAAAGTGTACCTTAAGATAAATAATACAAAAGTAAAAGAAAAAAAAGGGAATGATATACAAATGCATGTGATTAAAGCTTTAGAAAAAAATATAGACAAACACACATTTAAAAAAAATGTTGATGGGAAGCAATATAATGAAGAGAATATGAATTTGGATGAAGAACTGGAATTATCTAAAAAACAAAGAACTAGGAACAATACGAATACTGAGATTACTCAGACAATAATGCCAAATATGCAACAAGTTACTCAGGTTAATAGTGAACAGAAGAGAAAGCCAGGAAGACCCCAAAAAACAGGAAAACAGGAAAAAAGCTAAAATTAGGAGAGCTTATGTTTGATGACACAGGAGAACGGTATCAAATGGACAGATATACTGATGTTGAAACTGAAAGTGAGTTCGAAGATGCCCAAGATTTACAATTGATAGACAGCCTAAAATAAGGATAATTAAAGATAAAGTAAATTTAAATAAATTCAAAGTAAAAAGTAAATTTTTATAAATGAAAATTAAAATTGCTTCTTTTAATGTACGGGGTTTGAATTCAATAGAAAAGATATTTAAGTTGAAACAATGGATCAAGGAAACAAAACCTCATATAATGGGACTGCTTGAAACCAAAATTTATGCAGGGTCACAAATTGATCCAGCAAAATTTCTAAATAGTGAGGGCTTTGTTGCATGTTCAAGAGACTCTACCTCTCCATCAGCTGGTACAGGTCTTTTGATAGCTACTGCTTGCCAGTTTACCAATTTTCAAATCATATACATTGATGCAAATCTATTAATCGTTACTTTATTTCACAAAATAATTAAAATAAATGTAATCTTTGTTTATATGCCATTGCAAAAATATAAAATAAATACAATAATTGCCACAATTAATTCAACACTGGGATCTACAGCTAATCCAAAAATTTTGATTGGAGACTGCAATGTAACATATGATGAGTTTATAAATAAGTGAATACATAAATTATCAATTCCATTGATGAGTGCAAGGGGTTACTTACCTGAAGATGCTGTTTCATTTCATAATGGCCGATTTTCATCATTAATTGATCTTTGTTTTTACTCTCCAGTGTTTCATCATCTAATAAGCATGAAGTTAATCCCTTCAGCAATTTCTGATCACTCAGCTCAGTTCATATCAACTGACCTCAGAAATATACAAGTCTCTAGAATGCAATTAACTAGAACAATAAGAATGTTGATTCCAACCTTAACACCCGAATTTATTTTTTCAGAGACTTATATTATGTGGAATAAAATTCTTTCAATGACCTTTAATCCAATACAGCAATATTTAGCTTACATTAATATCCTGCCATTTAACATTAATCATATAGTGAAAAATCAGTCACCTCCCTCAGGGTTGTTGAAGCTTGCAGAACAAATTCATAAACGTATTGTGGCAATAACTCCTAATCAGCAGACACAGAAACGTATACATATACTAACAAATGCTTATAACAAAGCATGTGAAACACTGAAGAGCTATTTAAAAAATAAAAAAAGTAGAATATGCCTAATGCATCAACACACATGGACTCAGCAATATATTAGATGGGCATTAGGGAGGGGACCTGAAATCAAAGTGCCATTAGCAATTAAAATAAACAATGAAACATTAACTGGAAATAATATGATATTACCAATTCTTAACTATTTTAAAGATAAGCTGGAACCAGGAAAATTGATACAATACCAGCCAAATGTATTTGGAATGGCAGAGACTGAATCACCATATACTATAGATGATTTTATAATGAAAATGAATAAAATGGACAACAACTGTCACCCAGGAAGCCCTGGAATTCCACTGTTCATATTAAAACACCTTGACAAACTGACTAGCAAATGCCTGTGTCAGCTGGCAAATTATTTATCACAGGGAATAATAACAATGGAGGGAGTTAATACAATCGCGATCGTGCCATTTAATAAAAAAAGAAGCCCATTCCTTTGTTATCAGAGATAAGGCCAATATCAATGGGTCCATTGCCCATAAAGATTTTAGAGAAAGTAATTAAAGATAAAATAGAACCATTTATTTTACCAATGATTTCACCAGCTCAATTTGCTAAAAAACATTCATCTACCACACAAGCTGCTATGTTATTTAAGGCTATTTTGACATCAGTTGGAGAAAAGAAAAGATATGGCCTAATTGTTGTACAGCTGGATATTGCTTCGGCTTTTGACAATGTTGATATATCTATACTGTTGAGATTATTGAATGACACTGAAATGCCAAAATCACATATATATGTTATAACAAATTTAATCGTAAATCGTGAGCTTCACATTACTCTAAATGGCAGAAATTTACCAGCTTTCACACCAACTAAATCACTTTCACAAGGGTCTCCACTTAGTGCCATCTTATTTATTTTATATATAAATCCCCTTCTTGTCCGATTACAACAGGCATTTGAGGGAATGGAAATCCCAGGAACAGGTCAAAAATTGACCTGCATTGCATACATGGATGATATTACAGTTTTCCTGAAATCAAAAAGGCAGATACCAAAACTACAGATGATTTTAGAAGAATACTCAAAGGAATTTAAACTAAGTTTCAATCCAGAAAAAACAGCAGCATGGACTATATTCACAGGAAGGCCATGTACATCCATTTTCCAGGCAAAGCCAGGCTCATTCCTTGGATTTCCATTCCATCTAGGGACTACTGGAATGAGATGTCATTTGCAGAACAAATTGAAAAATGAAATACAGAAAATAGCAGACTCTCTATCCAATACCTATATGTCAGTATATTCCAAGATTCAATTGATTAATAGTTTGATGATGACTAAGATAGTTTACTTTATGCCAGTGGTTGCTTTCTCAAAAGCTTTTATCTCCAAAATTAAGACCATTTGCAATCAACTACTATGGTCAAGAAAAGTCGTGGCAATATCAATGGCAAAACTATGTCAGCCATTGAATAAAAATGGTTTGGGCTTACATGATATTGGTATTTTTGCAAAACAGAGAATGAGGAACAATATAATTGATATTATTAAACAATTTCCAAAAATTAAGCAGCTCATAGAGGTCATTCCAACTGATAAACCACCACCAAAAAAATTATCATATTTTGAACAATTAATACATCTTTGTAAAACAGAATCAAAAATCCCAGAGCAATTTATTAATAAATACAAATACTGGGAAATTTATGAATTAATGCATGAAGATAATAACACAATTGCTTTAGAACCAATACTGGGAATTAATAATAAGCAATTGATTAAAAGGTATAAACGATGGGCCTTAGAACCAAAGTTTTTCAATTTTCTAATAAAACTTAATCTATCTGCATTACCTACCACATATTTTCTTTGCCATAAAAGACTGTATACGTCAATTGATCCCTTTTGTGGGTTATGCCATCGAGCTGAGGAAACCCTATCACATCTGCTATATCACTGTGAGGGACTTGGGCACATAAGAAATCTCATAACTAGCAGTTACAGGAGGTCTAATGTAACAATGCATCAATTGATTTCTGCATTTAGAGAAGGATTAACACCAAGTGTCAGGGCAGCAACCTTTGTGCTATATGCATACTGGTGTACTAGATGCACTCTTCTAATTGGTAACAATTCCAGGAGACATCCAGTTACTTTTTCAAATAAACTTGAAATAATACAGAAAAGGGATAAGAGACTGGCCAGACCTGACATTTATGCAGCAACCTGGTCATTACTTAAGATTAGATCTATGTTATAGTGAATTGAGGAAATTAAACATTATAAAAAAACTTAGGATATGCATGTCAAATTAGCAACAAGGACAATTTAGCAACAATTTTTTCCTTTCTATTATAAGTAATTGATTTGCTAATGGTGTTCAAATGATAATGGACAATCCAGGATATTATATGTAGACAAACTATGTAAATGCAAAATTTGTAATTCTTTTGAGACAATAAAGGCCTTTTGAAACATCATCATCATCATCATCATACTACTACTACTACTACTACTACTACTACTACTACTACTACTACTACTACTACTACTACTACTACTACTACTACTACTACTACTACTACTACTACTACTACTACTACTACTACTACTACTACTACTACTACTACTACTACTACTACTACTACTACAAAGTTTTTTATTATTATGTCTATATTGTTATTACAAATTAAAAATGTTACATAATTTCTATATTCTGATTACATGTTAAAAAAAATTTTACATAATAATTTTTTTTTATATATAAATAGTAAACAAATATTACATGAATCATAAAGAGAAGAAAAATAAAATTGGAGCATGTAAATTAATGAGTAAGCTATTCATTGATGGTTGTAAGTTTTTTTAGTCCATTGCTGATTTTGTTTAAGAGTTATGATTGTGGAGATAATTTTATGAGGCTCCAGGTGGCATTGACTATATCCGCCGGGGCCAAAGAATGATCTCTCATTTTAATTTTTAGGATTTTATTTTCAAAAAGAGATTTATATTTTCGTGATGTTGGATTAAAAACAAAGTGAAATCTTAAGAACCAGAGAGTAAAAATGATAAAGATGGACAGGCTTATATTGGGAAATATTCCTTTTTGAATATTTTCTATTAAGATGTCACATATTGGTTTAGAATTATAAATGAGTGTGGATATCAGTTGTCTATATATATGTAAGGCATTGCAGTGATATAAAAAATGTTGCATTGTTTCATCCTCCCTACCACATAAGGGACATATAGGTTGAATGTAGTATATTTCCTCTTATTGAAAAGAAATTCACTTGTTGGCAATGCATCCATGTTAATTTTGATGAGGAGGTCTAAGTATTTAGGTTCTAAATACCAAAATTTAAATTTTTGTATTAAAGATTTGTTTGTTAGTTTAATTGTACTATCTGGTGTTTGAAGCAGATCTAGGTTAGTCATATTTTGATATGCATCCCAGTACTTAATTTTTGCTGTAAACATATTATCTGGTAATTTGTATTGACATATGTGTTGAATTAGGTTATTAATGAACTTATTGTTAATAGGTGGAGGTGTGTCAGTAGGAGATATTGGAATGAAAACCTGAAAATTCTGAAAGTTAGTGCAGATTTTAAATAGTGTATTATAGGATTTTTGATAATAAAAGGTATTTATTGAATGCAAAGATAAGCCATTAAATTTTGAATGCTTTTGGAGTTTATTAATGCTAATAGAAATTGTCTTCTGGTTCCAGATCAATTTAGTACATAGAGAATTGATTTTCTTAATGAATGAGGTTGTGAATTTAATGGTGGGTGAATAGAAATTAATTTTTGGATAGATTAGCATGTTAATTAGAGATATCTTGCTGTGTATTGAAAGATAAGCTTTAGTTAGAGAATTAATAATTTTTTGTATAGAAATGATTAATTGATTTTGTATATTTATTCTCATTATATTTACTGATTGATGGAAGGGTATTCCCAGAAAGTTATGAGGGTCGGGTTTCAACTTTTGTTTTAATTGGAGTGCCAGTAAGTATGGACCATGTGGCCATTTTTTCGGGATTGAATTTTAGAGTATAATCTTTTGTGTATTTTTTTAATATGTTATGTAGTTTTGGTAACAATTTCTGTGAGGGAAGAAAAACAGTTATGTCATCCATGAATGAAATATGATTAATTGTACAGTTTAAAAAAATTTGTTTGTATTCCCGGTAGTTCAGTTTCAATTTGAAGTAAGAGGGGATTAATGTAGGTGATGAAGAGGAGGGCACTAAGGGGTGAACCTTGGGGAATTGAATTATGTGGAGTGAATTCTGATGACATTTTTCCATTTAAGGTGATGTGTATGTTTCTATTTATAAAGAGATTAGCTAAAATATACATAATTGGAATCAGGATTCCATGACTACCAAGCACTTCTAAGAGTTTTTCAATAGGCACAGAATCAAAGGCAGCTTCAATATCTAATTGTACTGCAATAGGTGCAGCTTTTCTATAGTGGTGAATGTCAACAGTTAGTGCCCTAAATAAGACATGAGCCTCGGGGATGGATGAGCCTTTTTTGGCAAACTGAAATTTAGATAGAGTAGGTAATATAAGAGGCTGGATTTTATCTTTAATAATGGATTCTATTATTTTAATGATTAGTGGGGACATAGATATAGGTCTAAGATTATTGAGAGGGGAGGGTAGTAAAGGTTTTTTTAGAAAGGGCACTAGTGAAACAGAATAGAGTAGTTCTATACTATGAATTTGATTTGACAAGTAATGTAGCATATTGTAAATTATGGGAATAGTAAAGTGGCTAAGGTGTTCAAGCAAAAATTTCAGAATGGCATGTGTTCCTGGATGCGAGTTGTTTGGAATAGTTTTTAATTTATTTGTAATGTCTTCTTTAGATATATTAAGGATAGTTTGTGACATACTAAAATAAAGTGGAGCGAGAATTGGCATAGGTAGCTTTTGAAATTTAGTTTTAAAATATTGTTTAATTGGTGGAAGCATATTTATTCCAGTAATAATTTTATCATTTATTAATATGGATGAGGGTGTGGTTATATTAGAGTTATAGCCTAATGCCCATTTGATATATGCCCTTGACCAGTCATGGGTGTTTTTTAAAAAAAATTTGGCTTTTTTAATAGAAAGATAATTAGCTAGTGTAAGTTGTGTCTGTTTGAACTCTTGCTTTAGTAACATTATGGTATTAACTGAATTTGAGCTGGTAGGTGTGCTTTTTAGCTTCATATGCAGTATATCTAATTTTTTGCTAAGTGCAGTAGGAGAAGGATTTCTTGCAGTATAATGTTTGATGTTAGAAGCTAAAATATTAATGAAGGAAAACTAAGCTTCTGTTGGTTGGAGTGAAAGTATGTCAATTTTTTTAAAATAAATGTATGCATTAGATATTATGGCTTCGGGAGCATTTGTTTTTAATAATAAACGGGTGGTATTGTTCAGTAAAAGTGTTGAGTGTATCTGCATATCTAAATTTAATATAACATTAAGGGCATGATGGTCAGAAAAAGCTACTGGGTTTAGGGAGGGTGTAATTATAAAGGGCAATTCAGGAGAGTAAAAGAGTAGATCTATTAGTGATGAATGATTTTTAGTGAAAAATGATATTGTATTTGATGAAAAGAAACCTTCTGAGCTCATTAGCCTTTTGTTAATTTTATGAAGATATTTCATCGTAAAGTCTTGGTATGACATATTAAAGTCACCCAAGAGAATTATGGGGTGTGGATTTGTTGCTAGTGTTAAATTAATTATGTTAATAAGCTGGTGTATGAGTATTGGTTGATTATATAAGTATAATGCTATAATATTTATTGTGCATGCTGCATTATGAAGAGTGATGATAATCATGTGTTGATCAATATATAAGATGTTGAAAGATTGGAATGGAGAATTCCTATTGATGAGTACTCCTATTCCTGCAGCTGAATAGTTTGATGTGGAAAATCTGGTATATCCAAACTTGGCAAGATGCTGCTCAGGTTTAAAAGGAGAATTTACTGAACATTTGGTTTCTGTAAAAAAAAAGAATATGTGGTGTGAATTGCCGAATCCAGCTGGTAATGGCAAACATTCTATGGGGTGAGTTTATCCCTCTGACATTAACTTCAGTAATTGATACTAGCATGAGTAATTCTAGATTGTACAATGATTATGGTAATTTATTGTATATGCATAATGTTTGTAGTTGTTAATGATCTTGGTAGTGGAAAGTAAGATTTTATGGAGTAAGTATAGTCATATGAAGACTGGAACAGTCTATCCAATGTAACAGTGGGATAGAATGTTAAAGGAAGGTAATAATTTTGTATAGTATATAATGAGAATAGATATAGCATGTTTAATAATAAAAGGAAAAATGTATTAGTGAGTTTATAATTTATAGATATATGTGTCTGTTTATTATAACGTTTATGCATATTAGTTTACGGGTATAAGATGTAATTATGTGTGGTTGTTTGTCATGTAGTGTGTGTATAATATTATTAATGTGATATATGTATTTTAGCTGGGTAAGTGTAATCAGCAATGAACCCCTACCAAACATAAAAATTAACAAAAAAATCATTACAACAGAGTATTTAACACAAATTGGATAAAATAAAAATAAAATAAAAATGGTTGGATATAGTTCTTCATTCATGATATATCACTAAGTTTTGTTTGGTTTAATGTGTCCAGGATAATTTGCATTAGGATTATCTGATGTGTGTTCAGTATTAACATTTATTTTCTTATGTGTTCTTCTGTGGATATCAACACCAGCTAAATATACCTGCTGTTGTGGTGTTGAAGTGGAAGCAACTGAACGCAATTGTCTATCGAGTGTGTGTCCGTTGGAGTTCCTGTTATTTGGAGGTCAGAGTTATTAGATTTTATTTTCTTTTTAAACGGAATGGATTGCTTTGTTGGAGCATGATTCACTGGTGATTTACATTTTATAACGGTAGATTGATTATTATTATCTTGAATCAATTCAGTTACATCAATTCCCTTTTTTCTTTTTGCAATTTTTTTAGTTTTTGTTACTAATTGAAACGGAATGGAATCTTCCGCAAAAATATCTTCAAGCTCACTTGATGAGGATGAGCTAATATTCTCATCATCAAGTTCTGAGTTACTAATTATTGGTACATCCAGGTGTATTGGTATTGATTGTTTGTCAGAGATAATCAAGGTTGATGAATCCCGGGTTTGTGGTAACTCCGTTTGGGTATTATCATTATCTCCTGTTTGACTTAAAGTTGGTGTTATTTTGATGTTGATATTTTCATTATATTTTGTTGTATTTAATTGGCTCCAGCAACGATGTGTTCTCGAGTGTTTTAATCCGCATTTTTGACATACTTTGGTAGGGCAGTCTTGTATTAAATGCGATCGTTGTTTGCAATGAAAGCACTGGGGTGGTAAACCTCTGAAAGTGACGATTACTGGTGAGATGTCTGTTTCATGTACAGTTGGTATATCACTAGGTGTAACATTCTAGTTAATGTTATGCTAAACGTCGCAATATTTAAAAATACTGGGATAACTGCATTTTTATCAAGCAGATATTTAAAGTTTGTTATTTTCCCGTATTTTGACAGAATTAATTGCAAGTCAATTTCATTAAAATCAACGTGGCAGTTTTTGATTCTTCCTTGCAGAGATAGGGGTCGCTCCATATCGATGTAACAAAGGATTCTTGAGTTCAAAAATTTAATATTATTTTTGAAAATATTCCTTTGCGTTTTATTATGGAATTCTATGCATAAATATCTATTATTAGGATGGTATAATATTTTATAAATAAATGTCCATAATTTTTTTTCAGTCAAAAGTTGATAAAATTCATCCATAGGAAATTTAAATAAATCGCATTCCATGTTTGTAACTGCCATTATTAACGTTTTCTCGCTATGAAATTTTTGGAACGATCTAAAGAGACTTTGAGGTATGGTTTGGTTAAAATTATTTGTGTACTGAGCATATAATTCCGAAGTAATTAATTGGGTATCATCTGGTATTATATTTACATTATTTTGTTCATCTTCATTATCATTTTCTAGGCCTAATACTTCTGTTAAGTATTCAGTTGAATTTTGCACATTACTGGTAATATTATCGGCATGAGATTTAACTGCTCTAGCATACGAATTATTTTCTTTTATTTGATTTTCCTTTAGATCTTGTTTGAAAAAATGTTGATTATTGTCTGATTCTTGCATAAGGTTATTAGCATTAATATTATTAGTTGTTTTCAGTAATTCTGGGAAACTATCCATGTTTTCGATAGACTCTTGCATGCTTGTTTGAATGTTAACAAAGCCGAACGTTTTTCTAGGTTTCATTAGCTTTGCTTGCGGTTTCACTTGATTGCTAGTTTGAATTGTGTTATTCGATTTATTTTGGTTATTGATTGTAATTTGAACATCTTCAGTTTCAAATAATGAATTATTATTAGACATAACAGAATTATTTGTAGGCTCACGTTTGTCATTTGATTTAGAAGCAAGGAGTCTTTCGACTCCATAGTTATATAACAGATAAATTAAATCTGTCAGATTTTAAAAAAGGAAGTAGATTTTACCTACCTAATTGTTTATTCCAGTGTAATCTACTATAATGATAAAAGTATCAACCACAAGTAGACTCAAATAGTAGAATTTCAATGAAAATTTTAAAATTATTTTGGAGCCAAAGCGGCGTGCTTGTGAGGCATGGTGGTCATGCTTGACTACTAGCTGCACTGCTACTGCTAGCTGCTGCTGCTGCTGCTGCTGCTGCAGCACCGCAGCTGCTGCTGCTGCTGCTGCTGCTGCTGCTGCTGCTGCACTGCTGCTGCTGCTGCTGCTGCTGCTGCAGCTGCTGCTGCTGCTGC